>BSBK01001840.1:0-260000 GCA_027943335.1 Chamaecyparis obtusa | reverse complement strand
TCAAACAATAACAGCCTCATTTTCCTTTATGAATGTAATACAAGCATTTAGGCTCTCTACACATTTCAAGTTGTTATTACTATTTTACTACCATGTTAATGCATGATAACAAATTCTTGAATTCTATGGGCTGAAATTGAACTGTCATTTTTTTAAAATTCTTGTAGCCTCTTTTGATATATTGGTGTACTTTGAATATGCCATGATTGATATATCTATTGTAGAAGTGTGTCGTATATTATTCAAATCTCCTTAAGAAATAGTGAAGTTGGTATATTTCATCTTGGCATTTCTATTATGTAGCATGTGGAATTTGTGTTTTGAATCTCTTTAAATGTTTGGTCAATATATGCTATTATTGTTCTATGCAATTATGTGTCTAAAATTGATATGCAATGTTATCCTTCCTTGAGAATCAACATTGTAACTCATCTACATATGCACATTCAAAGATACCATTAAATTGTATCATTTTAATGTGATGGTAATCTACTTACAGACTTGACTCTAACAATGTTTTAATGACAATCTCTGAATCCCTAACTTCCCTATATCAAAAAACACATCGTTTGTTGCATTATCCCCATTTTGATCACTGCTGACCTATAACCATTATTCTTGAAGGCGTTTGGATATGAAAGATATTTGTCGAACCAGTGAATAACACTCTCCTTGATTCAAAGATGGTATATATAACATTGTCAATATATGTTTATTGCAATGTACTCTGTCACTTGATTATCTTATTCTTGGTATGAAAATATCTTACCTGAAAACCTTTGAGTATTTATCTTTGTTTCTTATGATTGTTACATCTTATTTGACTACAAGGCACCTTCCTTCAAAGTACAAGTGTTATTTGATTGATAACATCAATGTTCACTTAATCCAATGAATATACCTGTCTTAATGCAATGAATATACCTGTAGTACTGCTCTCTTGAATTTGTAACATGTTATCAATGCTTGACTATTTTCATAATTACTTATTGAAAGATCCTCCTTTGTTGTACTTTTGTCTTTTTCATTCACTTAGGATGGCATCCTGTAGATGATCATTTCTACATTGAAATTTTATTTTTGCTCCTTTGTTGACATGTTTGTCCTTTAATATTGTTGTAACATGGTATGATATAGGTTCTCTATTGCTCTGTAACATTTCTAATCATGAATACTGCATCCTCACCATAATTTTTGACTGATACTCTTGATATTATCTATGACTGCACTTTATACCTTTAATACTAATTTAAGTACTACAACAATATCCTCAATGCCCTGATTTCTTTTGATATTAACTCTGCCTCTTGTTGATCAATGTTAATGTATTGATTATTTTAGATGATGTTCTTTTCATGGCACATAATATTTCCTCTTTCTCATATTATAATGTCATCTTTTCTCTTTTCAAAATTGATTTTATCTTCTTTACTCTTTACTAATTTTAAAGATGTTCTTCTGAAATTACCTATGAACTCATAAGCTATCTGCATAATATCCCATTCTCTTACATGTACTTTCTAATTTGTCATTATATAGTGTACTGAAAGTTTGTATCCTTTGGATTTCTTTTGGTGTAGTTTTTAAACTAAAAGGTTTCATGCCAGGATAGCATGTCCCTTTGATAGTTCATGTCTCCTTTTTGCTAATTGTGTCTCTTTTAATGCAACTTCTAAACTAAAAGGTTTCATGTAATAATGACATGTCCCTTTAATAGTTTTCTATCTTCAACATGGATTTGCATTATTAATTCTTGTTGCATCTTTATTACATGTTGGAAAGTTGGGCTCAACCCTTGTGGGAGCCCACTTGATCCCGCGTGCTTATAGACACATGAAACAACGTGTTAGATAAAACATGTAGCTTTGAATATTTCTTTATGATGCTTTGCACCCGATTTGATCTTATGTGCTTATAAGAGTAACTGTGCATGCTTAGATGATTGGTATACATAGAATTGTAAGCTTTCATTGCTCTAACCAATCTTTTACCACAGATGGGGATTCATCATTACACTAGGAAATGACGGGTCCCTTTTTTATGTTTACCTCTCATCTTTTTACGGATAGTTTCTTTTCTTACATCTAATTTTGATAGTTAACCCACAACTTGTGTGGGTGTTGTATTTTCCTTTTGTATCAATTTTTTTTAATTGCAAACATATGTATATATTTTTCATGTAATACATTTGCAAATGAATAAAATATCCTTTTTGATAAGCATTTGACTTCCTTTCAGTACTTAACTTTTAGCATTTATTTAGCTCAACAAAAAATATTTAATAATGAAACTCAATGTAGTCAAATGTGTACCTTAGTCAGTTGCACAACATAATCAACTCTACCTTTTTGAGTTGTAGGTGAAAATAGGTAACAATAGGATTTAGGATTATGGTTTAGATTTTGGTTAGGCCTAGGGTTTATATCATGATTATGGAGGTAAGGGTTATAGCTAGGGTCAAGATTAGGATTATGGTTAGGGTTAGGTTTTGGGTTGTGTTTTAAATTATGGTTAGAATTATGTTTCCATCATGGTTAGAGTTAGAATTATGGTTAGGCTTAGCATTTAGTATAAGGGTTAGGGCTTACATCATGGTTAGGGTTAGAGTGAGTGTTTAGATTAGGCTTAGGGTTAGGGTTCAAGTCTTTAGGATTAGAGTTAGGATTAGGGTTTGACATTTAGGATTAGGTTAGAATTAGGGTTTAACATTTAGCATTTTGGATTAGGGTTTACTATTTAGGATTATGTTTTAGCTTAGGATTTAGGATTTAGAGTTTATAATTTAGGATTAGGGTTTAGCATTTAGGATTAGGGTTAGGATAGTTGTAATATCAAGTTGTGGAGTCAATGGATTATATTTTGTAGAATATTTTGCAAACAATGAAACAATCACTCTTTGTGATCCATCATTAACATTAGAGAGAGATAAATACAACATAAAAATGAGTTGCAAATCATGACCAAAATAAATTTTGTAACTTATATTTCTAACCATGAAAATAACTTGTTACAATCTTGGCCTTTAAATAAAATAAGGCAACTATTTAATTTTGAATTTCTTTAACTCGTAACCAATCCTTGATACTAAAATTACCTTTTAGCCTACTTAAATTCTTAATTATGAAGGACCAACATTAAATTTTAAATCAATAAATTATACTGGTCTTGATAATCACTAATTTTAATAAATAAATTATATTAGTCTAGACAATAATAAATTTTAGATTATATAAAAATTGGAATAAACAATAATAACAACAATAAAAGAAATCATATTATAATATGAGAATGATCCTATTATCCTTTGCCAACTATTTTATAGGATAAAATGAAGTAAAATAAAATAAAATTTCATACTATTTCATTTGAATAGGAAATGATTTTTTTACCACTTCCTAATTGTTTTATAGAATAAAATAAAATAAGGAGAATTTTATTCTATACTCTATAAAATGAAATTACATTTTTAATATAATTTTTTATTATTATGTAACTATTTTATAAGATAAAATAAGAAAACTTTCATTCATATTCTATTAAATGAATTGTTTTCTAGTACGAAAAATATTTTATTATAAAATAAGAAAACTTTCATTTCATATTCTATTAAATAAATTTACTTTCTAATGTGAAAATTAATTTATTATCATCTAGCACTATTGGATCTAATAAAACAAGAAAACTTTCCTTCCCTATTCTATTAAGCAATAAAATAAGGAAGCTTTTCATTCCACATTATATTAAACAAATATACTTTCTAAATTATTTTATTATTACTTCTAACTTTTTTTATAAAATAATTCAACTATTAAAATTATTGTATTATCATCTCTTAATATTGCATCCAATAAAATAAGGAAACTTTCCTCCCAATAAATTATGGAAACATTTCATTCCATATTCTGTTAAACAAATATACTTTCTAATATTGAAATTATTTTATCATCACTTTCCACTGTTTTATAAAATAAATCAAATGTTGTATAAAATAGAATAAAAAACCTTTCAATCTATATTCTATTAAGCAAATTTACTTATAATATGAAAATGAGGCTATTATATTTTACGAGGAAGAGTTGTGATAGTTGTCATGCTAGTAGAGACAATATCATTTCTTTCAATTTTATTATTTAAAAACAAAGAAAGATAGAAAGATGTAGTCAAAAAAATTAGACCCATAAAAAGACCCAAAAAAAAAATAGAAAGTTGCATACCTTAAAAAGTTGAAGATCACAGTATCATAATAGTCTATGATTTGGAATCTACTATGGAGATGTACACCTATATTCTTCAGCTAAAAGGTCCAATTATTTTGAACTTGTAACTGGTCATAAATATAATCCATATTATCTTTCCATTTTATGTCTCTTTTAAATGATAATTTCATTATTATTTTGTTAAAGGTATTCATATAAAATCATTCTTACTGTTATTCAATTTTAACCATGCAAATTTATTTGAACTTGTAATTGCTCATAGATATAATGCATAGGAATAGCAATTCATTTAATTGGGTGTCTGGTCAACGATGAAATAGAGGAGAAAATATTGATGCGAATGTGATTTCAAAATCAATGAACTTTGCAAAATGTGCACTAAATGATTTTGTTGAAAAGGCTCTAGAATCTTCAATCAAAAGCTATTGGTAGATGCAGTCTATAAATACCAAGACTTAAATTATCATTCAAAATGGGAAGGAAAGATTGCAATTAGTCAGCCGGAATAACCCAAAGAAATGTGGTCTGCATGAGATGCAAAACGGAGTTGATGGGAAAGCTTGAGATCCTTTTTAAGAAATTTTATTTGTTTGAGATGCATGCCAAAACTGAGAGCATATGGAAGGCACACAATTGTTTGATAAAAACCCTCAAAGAAATGGGGTTTTAGAGTCGCAATGGTTGTAGGATATGCAGAAAACAATTCCAATTGCCTTTTTCTTTTGCAAGCTACAAATGAAAGCAATAGGCATATGAGTTGTTTGACAAAATCCCTCTAAGAGATGTGTTCTCATGAAATGCATTGGTTGCAGGACATGCTCTAAAATTCAACGGGACATGGTAGACCTGCATGTAGACAAATGATTGGATCACAAGATAAGTTCACAATGAATTTGTTAAAGAGGCCTTATCTATATATCATAATGGAATACAATATTTATAGAATTGACTCAAAATTTGAAAATGTAAACAACTATAATATTACTTTCCAGGAGCGCAAGGAGCCTGATTGCCACGATATTCTCTGCCCGCTCTCGTTGTGAGGAAGCTGTAGTTTCACACCCACCTATTCACATGCTTGCTTGTGTTAACATCAATCTAACCTTTAACAAGTTGTTATGAATAAATAAAGTAGCAAAAAACTTTGAAATGCAATTAGTTACCAGTAGTTTCATGAGATGTTTGAGAAAAGAAAGCAGCGAGCTCTCTTTTCTGAATGGTGAGATCGTCGGTAGTTCCAAAGCCATTGAAGGCATTGGCTGCTACAATGAAGGAATTGTAATTGTAGAAGTTATTCTCTGTATGACTCACATCATTTCTATGCTTAAGCATTTGATTGAAGACATTTTCGATAATGGAAGTGATGCCTTGGCAAGAAGGGGATGGTCTGGATCTTCTACTGCACTGGCTTTGGCAACCAGGGCAACCAGGCACTCAACAATTTGAATGCACTCAAAATACACATTCCTTTATATTATCTTTTACGATTGACCTTTTGCATCCTTGCATCATTAACATAACTGTCCTTTTTTGTAACTGCCCTCTTTTGTATATGTCAATAATAGAAATATGAATCATTTCTTTTTTCTTACACCGTTACTTTGGATGACCTCCTATAGAGAGGTTGATGCCACTATAAGGTTATGCCTCTCAGCATAACCAAGCTCTAAGTCATGGTAAGAGAAGAAATTAAAGATTGAAACCCTAGTTTCATTTTATCTTCACAATGGCTACCAAAGGAGATGAGGAAAAAAGTTGATGAACAAAGGTTCATTCGATGCTAAAAGTGGTTAACAACATTATCATGGCAGTCGAATAGCTGACCCAGGCATTAGTAGTAGCAAACTCATGCATGAAATGGGTGGATTCATGTAGTGAACAACAAATTCAGACATGAAGCAAAAGTTTCCATCAGTCAAAATAGGGTTTGTAGTTTGAATGGAAGAAACACCACAGTTTCATTGAAAGCATCATTAATGCATTAAGGAGTTCACAATGAGTGATTATTGCGGCTTGAAGAGGAGTGTGTGGATCAAAGTGTATAATGTGAAAGGGGATCACCTAAAGGTCTAGTTTTCCCCAATTCATATGGTACATTAGAATACAAAACCACCTTAAGACAAATTAGATCAACACCACCAAGTGAGAGGGGTGCTCGTACAAAATTTTCTCTCTTGGGGTTTCTATTTCTTTACTACTTAGAATCAAAAAAGGGATGAATAAGACTAAGATGAAAATGACTAAATAAGACAAGAAATGATCTAATTAGACTGAAAAATAGGTGTAGAAAGAGATTAGGATGGATTTGAGTGCACTTGGATTCGAAATAAGAGAAATGAAGACTCGGATCTGAATTTCCAACTACCAAAATCTCAAAAATAGTTGCAACTAATAATCTGAGATCCCAAGATTTGTATCTATCTGCAAACCAAATTTCACTGATTTTTGTAGGGTACAGAATGACTGAAATGTTCTATCCCCGGTGTTTTCTACTGGGACAAATTACAAATTGTCTATTTCAGTGTTGGGATGGCATAAAAGTGTTAATGATATTCCAATTGATGAAATCAAATGTTTCAGTGGCCCATCGACCTTAAACTTTTGATATCTATCCTCCTCTATTATCATGAAGCATTATTAATATTGATGACAATTATTGAGATGACATATATATATATATATATATATATATATATATATATATATATATATATATATATATATATATATATATATATATATATATATATATATATATATATAATGATGATGATAATACACTAAACAAGATTTCATGTGTGACATCAACTATTATGTCGATTATGAGAATCAACTTAATGATCAATCAAACCAACAATAAACGGAAATGCAAGAATCAATAAAGGCATAGTTGGTATCGATTGTGATGATCACAGTCAACATGGATTGTGGTTATCACAATCGATAACCACTATTGGCCAATACACATCATTGGTATCAATATATATTATGAGCATCGATATTGGTATCAACTCTGATGATCACAGTCAGTATCAACTGTGGTTATCACAGTCAATACCCATATCGATTGCCGCTATCATATATTATATGTGAGTCAATTACTATATCGACTATCTTGCATCATCATTATTAAGTTGTAAATCGGTCAGTTCAATGGTATATATTATCAGTAACAAATGAATGATTAAAATAATTATCAAGAGACATGTCTCTACATGAACAAGGCATATCCCTACAGGAGACATGTCTCATTATATCATATATATACACATTGAAAGAGCAACTTGGGAAATACAAAAATCTACAAGTATTATTACAAGTTACAATAGAGATCCATATCAAGTATTCTCAAGTAAAGAAGTATTTCATTATTGTATTTAAAGTTCATAGTTTGGTTTGCTCCACTTGCAAATCTGAGAAATGTGTGTGGGTGGCCATATAAGGATTTGCCTTTGTCAAACCTTCATTTTGGTGATTCCCACCTCTATGTATAGCCACTATAATAGAGATAATGTGTTTGATGCTCATGAATCTAGAGTACGTCTAAATTGCTTTGAACTAAAGTGCATAAAATGTAATGCAAAGGTCTACCCTAGTGTGATAGAGTAAACCCTATATGAAAATGCAATTAGTGTGTGATTGAAAACATATAACAAGTATAGATCTAAAGCAGAAGTATGTAGATCTAAAGATAACAAGAAACCATACCCAATCCAAAAAGGAAGAGTACATGTCAATCATTAGTCAGTGATCTTTTAGTCATCATCATAAGCCTTTTTTAGCTCCATCATGATGTTGAAAGTGTTTTGAATGGTTGAATGCTTGATAGAAGATTGATGTAACCTTGATTCGCAAGTCCTTAGTTCATGGGATGTCTTCAAATTGGGACTCCAACCTTGCAATTGCTTTCATCTTACCAAAATGAAGTGTGAAGCTTTCTTTTATACAAAATCAAGAAATAGAATTAAAAGAGCCGATTGTAAATCCTAATCCTCCGCTAAATCACTGAGACGGGGACCCAATATAAATTTGGGCTCAAAACTTGGGGTATAGAACAACTGAAATGTTATGTAGCTGGGTATAAAATGTTTTAGTCATTCTATACACGGGTATAAGACATTTTAGCCATTCTATACTACCTATTTCAAGCCCAAATAAAAATTGTAGGTCCTAGGCAATCAAGGAATGCAAGATTAGATCTGACAACCAATTTCAAGGTCAGGACATGAACACTAAGGTCGCAAATGGTAACATAGGGCTTAGGAGATGGAATGAATTATTTGATTGGAGAAGAAATAGAGGAGCACACTTAGAAATAAAGGCTTACCTCGATTTTAAACAAGATTGAAGGGATAGAGGACCCATATATGAATTTAGGTGTTCATTAAGTGCAATTATGAAGTCCTATTATGCAAACTATAATGAAAACACACTAAGGCAGGTGCTAAACAATCATGAAATTGTACACCACTTAGGTGCTTACAATTTATGATGGTACACAAAGATGTAGCACATATCAAAGGGTGAACAATAGTAAAGACTTCAACAATGTTGGAAGAAAGATTCATGGCTAGAGGGCAATAAGTTTTTTCTTTCCTCTACTTTCTTTTGTTTCATATTTGCAAAAGAGTTGAATGCATGATGTTTGTCAAATGCCCTAGTTTCTTTCATTATTAATGTTAGAGCTTAAGTTCCCCTAGAATACATTGAGTCTTCAAGTACAAGGCAGTAGGGTTTCTCTTTCTCATGTTTTGATTTTTCTGGGTATTATCTGTTCAATGTATTAAAATAATGATTGAAAGGGCAGATGAGAAAGGTTGTCATAATATAGATTCAGATCAAAGAAAAGAATGACCTATGATAGGGACAACATAGTCATAGATGTCAAGGTAGCAGAGGATGAGCATTGTATGCAACTATGGGTTATTTTAGCCATGAACATAGGGCATTGCTCACAACACTGTTATGACAGAGGTACAAATCCAAAGACATCAACTATCATAACCAAAAATATCCAAAGACATCAGCTGTCAACATCTCCTTCTTTGTATGTGTATTTTAAATTGATTAAATGGTTCAAATTATGTGATTGCCTACGATGAATGATAATTTTGAAGGGCATAATTCTTTTGATCAGTTTCTTGTTGTACGAATTACATGCTCTTGTTATTAATATATTATTGCATGAAAGGAATTATATGAAATGCATGAACTACACCTTTTTGCTTATTTTTTTATGAGAATTGGAAAGTTTACCTTCTGGTGAGGGGTGTCGAATGTGGGAAAAATAGGGAAGGGTAGAAAGGGATGTTTCTCTACCTACCAGTTTTCATTTCCTGGTGATAAAAAGATACTTTGGCCAAAGCTTACTCGCATATGTTTTCATAAATATGCTACCCATGTTCCATCTCCCTGCCACATTCATGATTAGTTCTACTTAGCCATATGTGGAAAGTAGTTAGTTTCATGGTTGCACCAGATACCCCCTGCCTTTTATTCGTTGGGCATTGCAGGGTTGGGAATTCTGCGAGTAGGTAGATCCCAAGGAAGTGTAATACTTTGTGGATAGAACAAACAAGTGTCTGAGCCACGCTCCCGTCTTGATATTTGCAGATGAACGATTGACTATCCAATAGCATAGGAGACAGGGACTTATAGTAGGACAGATGTCCAATTTCAATTGAGTGTCTTGTTTCATGATTGACCTTTATGGTTATGCTTTTGGATGCATTGCTATAGATATATAACATACATTGATGTGTTGATTTTATATGATGATGAATTATCATGATTTATTTGGATGATTATGCTTAGATGAAGCACACTTGCATTACATTGATGAAAACGTTAATGCTTATCCTTAATAAGATGTAAGACTTGTAGGACTTATATTTGTTTAGAGATGAAATTTAAATGCTATGATGAAATGAGTTAAAAATTTCTTTTGAATTACTATTGTGACAAGATGGGCATGAGGGCCTAGGTCACATATATAGAAAAATGGATCCTCTAAGCTTTTCAGGTGCTTTACGAAATGAATAACCTTCCCACCTAGTAAGTACCACATGTTAGATGGTACGTATGAATGATTTATTTACTTATGATCAAGTTAAGGTTTAGAACTTATTTATTAAACATTTGTAGTATTCCAATGATTATCTTTATTCTGGGATATTTTGGAAATTATCTTCCATGAAGAATTATAATTGATTAAAAAAAAATATTGTAAGTGTCTACATGTAAGTATGACAGGAATTTGATATGAAGTGCTCAATCCATCGATTACGTTAGTATGATGCCAATGTATAGTAAGAAGCACAGGTACGTGTGTGCTCTTTTGTAAATTGAAGGTATTACTTAGATTTATGACTAAAAGCATTAGGATGAAGGAATGATATATCTTGATTATGATGAAAACAAGTATTGATGCTTTGATGTTGTTCCTATGCATCACAGATGGAACGACATATTATTATTAGAGGGGGAATATTGTCAGAGAGAGGTAACTCTAATCTTGTAAAACTGAAGGATAGTAATGGAATTCACACACTCACTAGAATTTTCCTATGAGGCTTGTTATGAATGATTTATTTGAGGAATATGTGCATATGTCTATAATTGTTTTTCAAATGAAAGTAAGAATTCTTTTAGGATTAAAAGCATACTAGATGTAACTTCTAGTAATAAGTATAGTTGTTGATTCTCCATATGTGTAAATTACCTATTGTTGTTATCAAAAGTTAGATAAGAAGCAGTAGAAGGTATAATTCTAGTAAGCAAATGAAATTGAATCTTGTTGATTTTCTGTTAGAATGTAAGGAGTGTAAACATGCATTACCTTAATATTTGAATAATGGGAGATGATTTAGCATCATGTCAATGGTTAAATTCTTAAATTATCTTTTTGCATATGATTGCCAATTTTGAATATGACATCAAGGACGATGCATTTTCTAAGGGGGGAAGGATGTCATAACCAAAAATATCCTCTGTAAATTGTGGCATGAATGAAGGCTTTTTTCATCGACATTGAGGGGTGGTAATTAATTTATTTTCTTTACCTTGACTCACTGCTAGTCCTCATAAACGTGCCTTCTCAGTCAAAACACATGCTTCCTCAGTCAATAACTTTGAAGTTATAAATCTGTGAAACACAGATTTTTAGGGAGGGGATATTTTTGTGGAAAAAAATAAAATATATGTGCAGAGAGGGATTTAAAAGAGAAGTAGCGTATGAAAGAGAATAGAGATTTTTATTATGGAAAAGAAGAGAGTTTGTTTTAAGGAAGAACAGAGAGTGTAATTTATGAAAGAAGATGGAGTTTATTAGAAGGAGAGATTATTTTGAAGGAATAAAGATTGGCACACACAGGAAGGAAGGAGGAAGAAAGTTAGATCTAGAAGAGAAGGATAGAAGCATTACCATAACTCCAAATTTCTACTAATGAGAACCAGGTTCTTTTATTGTTGAATTCATGTTTTGCTTAGTGAGTTGAAATTTTATTTTCGGTTTACAGTGACTGTGAAAGATAGATAGTATTTCTTTTGCATATCTATTTTTATTATTATGATCTCTAGATTTATATAAACATATAGAGAAAGAAGAATTTGTGTATAATTCTTGAAAAGAGATATTAGATTGGAAAATATGAGTAGTCTTACAAATTTATTAAAAGGAAAACAGATGAACTAAGTTCAATAAATGATTGAAAAGTTTAGTAAAACTCTTTCTTTCTGAATTTAGAATGATTTTAGAGTAAAAACCAGATTTAAACGTAAATATTTTCATTACAAACTTACACTCAAATGTAAACCATATTTCAACATATCAAAGAAAATAAATTCAGTGAATTGTTGAATGATGTTATAAAAATCTGAAGATGGTTATTTTTTTATTATGAGAATGTGTAATTAGTAATATCATTTAAGAAAGTGGATATTATTTGGAAAGAGAAAAGATAGTAAACAGAAACAAAAGTCTTTGACAACCTTCGAATTTAACTTATGGTTAAAGATAAAACTTAGAAACAAACTTGTTGTTTTTACTGTGACAGAAAACTTGATGAACTACCTTTAGAAGTGGAATGATTATATTAAATATGAAATGTGATTTTACTTTAAGAAGTGAATCCTGTTAGGAAAGAATAAATTTGGACTTTAGGTTGTTTTTGTGATTGATCCATTTTGAAAAGGTGAAATCAATTACTTAACTATTCGGAGGATAATTTATCATTTTAGGAGAAATACTATTATTTGCGAAAATTAGAGCAGCATAGAACTTCACTCTTTCAAACTTTAAACATGGGTTTATAAGTGGGAGTTAACCACCTTGTTGAATAGAATCATGTTAATTAAGTTCATCTTAGAAAGACTTTGATTAAATCTTATTGATCATGAATACCTATGAAATTTAGGCCAAGATAGTTATGCTTTTGCAACCTATCATTTACAATTTTAACTATGGTTAATACATCAAGGAAGGACTATGCCTATGTGTAGGCTTATTTTCATTATCTTTACTTTGAGTGCTTATGCATAGATAAATACTAAGTATGACTAAATGATTCTATGAATATAAGGCCATATCTAAATCAGTACAAAGTACATACTATTGAAGATTATGATTACTTGGAATACTAGATAAAATAATAAGGAAATGGTGTTTGCATGTGCTGAAGTATGCAAGAATGTTTATTTGTGTTTCTCTGTGCTTAAAGAAATAAAAGATCCTATAAAGAAACTTATATTTATTATGCAATTATATTACCTATTGAGAACCAAGAGGATGGAATGTTCGTTAACCTTGTGTTTAAATTGGAACTAAGTATATGTTCTTCTATATTGGTTGGATACAAAATAAAAGAGACTTTCAACATGTTGCTCAAGAAAGAATTAATGTTTCTAGTTTTAATATATCGGAATGATGCATATGGTTTTCTCCATGTACTATGATGATTTCAAGTTATACATATCATTTGAACATAAAAGAGCTAATGGCAGAATTGTATGAACTTGACATATTTTTTTATCGTTAGGAAAATGATGTTGTTATGTTCCTTTATGTACGTTGAATGCACCCATGAAACATGATGTACTATGCATTAAATGGGAATATTTGTGCAATCTTTTCCATATGTATGAAATGGAAGTAGATTTACAACGTTTACTTTTGGAAGTCCATGACATGTTATATTGGAACTTGATTGTGGATGTATCAAGTAGCACATATTCCATTACTCCTTAGTTTTACTTTATTAGATTACTTCTAGGTGGGTTGGATATCTTTCATGTCAGGAAAGATTCTAGGGAAGCGTTAATGCTTCATGGTAGGGTGGAAACGCACTCCCACAATATTCTCGCCCTTACTGACTATAGTAACAGGTTTTTGAAGTTTCTTACAGGAAGGACTTGCCATTTGTAATCGACATTATGGTCTTTGGTAAATTTTGTTGTTTAATTTTTGTCATTAATATGGAAGTACATACGTTGATCTAATTCTTATCATTTACTGATGTGACTCAACAGATGATCGACTTTCTATTTATTGTTTTGGACAAAGGTATGATTTATCATTTTGATAGTTATGGTCATAATAACTTACTTTTTTATTATCGACAATCTCTTTGTATCTAGTCGACTTGTGCATTCAACCTTTGACTTGTTGACCGACTTCTTTGTCTTTATATGAATTTAGCTGATGTGTCCCTTATGTCAAAAGTTTAGACATTACATCAGCAGAGAGTACTGTTTTGAGCAAAGAATAGCAAACATTGTTGTGAGTAGGAGTTATGGTGGGGATACCATGGTATCAAAGGTAGAATATCAAGAATGCCCATAAGCACTTCAATACAATAAAGAAAAGTTCAGTAGCATTGTTAAAGTGTTACCAGTCATTGCATAGTGCTACAAAAAACTATGATTTGATGCTACAAAAGAATATGGGAAGCATTGTTCAAGGTTAATAAAATAGTGAACTAACAGAGAAATAGATCATCAAGGAAGAATTTCTTACATAATGGTGATCTCACTGTTAAGAAGGGATCTCAAAGGGTATCCAACATGAATCAGCATCAAAGGTTGACAAACATCCTTGTCTTGAGCAACAATAGTGAAAATTTGTATGCTAAGTAGTCTTGAACAAAATACTAGATTGCACTCTCATTGGACATGAGCAAATCATTAAGATGTAAAACAAAGTGCTATAAAAGTGACTATTATGAGAGGTATGCTATGTTGTTATAATAGTCAAATGGTAGATATGATGGAAGTAGCAACATCTTCTTGATTTGTAACATCAATACAGTGGGTTTCACTATTTTTGATTAAGGAAAATAGGTTTTAAAGGGGCCTTGAAACTCTTACAACATAGAGTATCTCAAAGATATATGATAAAAGTACACATAGTCAAGATAGCCAAAGCAAGAAAGGAAGGCTAGACACAGTCTGCCAACAAACAAACAAAAATCCCAAAAAATAGAACTAAGGGCAGAGAACAAAAACCAGGTCAAAAAAAGCCAGGAGAGCTGTTCAAGCAAGCTCTCTGAGGATCTCGGCTACACATTTCTCCAGCTCTGAAGCCTTATCTACCACCTCCTTTAGATTAGCCAGGTCCTTATCCTGATCCTGAGTATCCTTCTTCAAAGTGCTGTAGCGAGTTCTCTTCCTCGAACCCTCCTTCGGAAAGATGTCTTTACTGCTATTGGGAGACTCCTCCTTGTTGCCTATGTGTTCCTCTATTTTACTGATCAGAGCTTTAATGTTGTCATTTGAGGCTTTGAGAATGCTATAGCTCTGTTTAGCAATTTTCTGCAAAGTACCCTCCACACTATGAATTCCTTTTTTCACATCCTCCATCTTGTTCTCCATTTCGTTCTTCTCCTCAGTAACCCTGATCTTACTGCTGTTATCCTCCCTCTCCAACCTGCCCACCCTAAATTTTAGCTCATGTATCTCATGGTAGGTCCACTTAGTGGTTCTGTAGCTATCTATGACACTATTTTTGGCATTGTTGAGAACATCCATTTGCGGCTTTTGTTTAGTGATGTCACTTAGAATAACCAAAGTAGGGTCGATGAGATCCTCCATTTGAATTTTACCAACCTTGTTCTCCTTAACCAAAGTCTTCATCATCTCCCTCTTTAATCCCATCCTAACCGAGACATTTTGAAAGTCTCTCCAGACCACACTTTTCTCTTTATCGGAGATCTTACAAGTGTACTAGTCAGTCCCTTGCTCCTCACACTCCTGATCCTGATCTTCCTTCCTCCCCTGATTATCCTCTTCCTCTTCTCTATCCTTCCCCTCCTCTTGCCTTTCCTCCTTATTGCCTTCTTTAAACTTCTTCCAGTTCCTCTATTTCCTAGCAGAATTCACATCATTATCCCCATCTCTGTTGACAGGCATTTTAATTGTTATTTTCCTCCTTTCCTTCTTATTTTGCTTATTATCCTCCTCCTCCCCCAGCCTATCATCCTCCTCTTCGTCACTTCCTCCCTCTGTTTCCATGCCCTCCACTTCCTCATCATAATCTCTGTCAAAAGAGATTTCAATGCTTTGTTTTGGGTCTGGTTTCTCCTATTTCTCCCCTTTTTCCTTTTTAAACTTCTTTTTCCCCATTTTAGTGCGAGGGGGGATTTCTGCATTTGTATCTGAATGCATATCTTGGCTCTCCTCAGTATTAGAAGGGATGTACTCTTCTTTGCCTGAGTCAAGCTCCTCCTCTGAAAAATCCTTCCCCCCTCTCCCTTGCTTAATTTCTTTCCCAATTGTTCTAGCTTACAAAAATTCATATATCAACAATAACAACCCCTCGTGGAAAGCAGGGTTGCCTATAGGCTTCTCCCTATAATCATTGATATTCTCATTGATTGACGAGTAAAGGTAAAAAGGAATAGAGATTTTGGCACCAGACCTGAAGTGGTTGAGAAGTACAAAATGGTAGGAGTAAATGTGGTCAAACCTCGTGTCTAGGGAAATAAATTTGATTATCGCCCTCAGTAAAAACCTCCATAGTGGTTTAATGGACTTCGATAGGTAGTAAGTGCCCTTCTTCACCAGAGCCTTCTTTTCCTCCTTCCCTTTAGTGAATTTCATCATCGCTTGACCTGAAATTCGCCTGTCTCTGTAAACCTTCTTCCCAACAATGGGGATGCCCGTAATAGTAGAAATGACCTCCTCCGTCACCATGAACTCAACCCCATCAATTTTGATACTCCCCTCATTCCAATTCTTCACCATGGTTTTGGTAATAGAGGGTTTCCATCCATGTAATCTTTCGATGAAAGAGGTCACCTCACCTTTGCTCAAAATCTCCGAGACCTTTGAACACCTCTGCCACTTTTCCGCTTCATCCTTGGGCTCCCTCTTGTGTCTTTCCCCCACCATTTTACCCTTCTCTATACAAGCAAAAACTCTGCTAACAAAGCTTTGTGTATTTTGACACCAGCAGTTCAAATGAGAGACGTTCTTGATCCTTCCAAATAAATTATGAAAAGCAAACCCGAAAACGGGCCTCAAAGTGCAATGATGGCAGTTGCCCAGGTGATTCGTACTTTGGCTCATGTACTTACACCACAAAAGATGACACATTTCCCCTAACACATAAACTGTCATGATTAAACTTTAATGTTTCCCAATTTACCCAGGATTCTCTCGCTTTCAATTAAATCCTTAATTTCAAGCGGTATAAGATGTTTGTCCTTCCATCTATTGACCTCGTCCTTCTTGATAGCCAATTGGCCAACTTGTCAGCCACTTGGTTAGCCTCCCTGTACTCATGAGCCATGTAGACTCTATCAAAGGTCTTGAGATAGAGGATGATCTTGTTGATAATATTAGCTATCGTCTAGGTAGGCAAGTTTTTCTCATTGAGACAGTCAATTATGTTCTTCGAGTCTCCTTCCAGCCACAGGTTTCTAACTCCTATCTCCTTAGCAAGCTTATTAGTTTGATGGGCCACAAACACCTCCAAAAAATGATTTGTTTGCATCCCAAGAGGAACCGTGATGGTAGCAATGCCTTTTCCATGGTCATTTCTGATGATTCCTCCAATCCTAGCCTGGCCAGGGTTTCCCTTCACCGCCCCGTCGAAATTGGCTTTGCACCAGCCTTTCGGTGGAAGAGTCCATCTATAGTCCTCCCTCCTACTCCGGTCATCCTCCTTATTAATGAGAAGATGGTTGTGGCCCTTATAAATAGTATAGTTTTCCACCAAGGCATTTAGGCTTTTGTGAAAAACCACCTTAGGGTTGGCTTCTTTTTCCTTGAAAATTTAGTTGTTTCTCTCCTTCCACACTCCCCAACAGAGATGAGGTAGAGTCCAACACCATAATCCCTGACACACCTCACTAGCCACCCCTTTATGCCATTGTTGAAAGAGCTCTATGACAGTATTGGGAAAAACCCAAGACTATTTGAAGAAAGCCAGGAAAGAACACCATATGCTCTTGGTGAAATGGCAATGAAAACATATGATCAACACTTTCCATCTGATTTTTACATAGTATGCATCGGTTTGGCATCTGGTGCCCTCTCTTGATAAGATTGTCCACCGTCAATATACGGTTTTGGAGCATTATCCAGAAGAAAATGTTGATTTTTGGGATGAGACCAGGATACCAAGCTTTGGCATAGATAGGAATAGGAGCAGTTTTCTGCATGGTTTCATAGCCTGAAGCCATAGTGTAGTTGCCATCTGTAGTCGGCCCCCAAACAATAGTATCCTTGCTGTTAGACAAGGGAGTGAGCCTGAGCATGTCCATCAACAGCTTGAGCTCCAAAGAAATCTCTGTCAAGTTCACCCACTCCTCATTCATCCTATAGTCTCTCACCCTACAGCCAAATCTTTCCATGCAAAACATCGCCCATTTGTTGTATTGTTCAATGTTCCATAAAGGTCCTACACTAAGCCAGTCATCAAGCCAAAAATTGATATCTTCCCCATTGCCCAGTTTCCATTTCACCTTCTCAATAGCCAGCCCTTTAGTCTTTATAATTTCATTCCAAATATTGGATCCTTTAGGGTCATCATCCCTGCTAATGAGCAGCTTAAAGTTGATTTTGGCCATGTACTTATCCTACAGAATATCCCTCCATTCCCCCTTGGTGTTGAAGATCATCCATATCTGTTTAGCTTGCAATGCCTTGTTGAACTGCTTCAAGTTCCTAATCCCTAAGCCTCCTTGCTTTTTGGGTCTGTAGATATTCTCCCAAGAAACAAGCGGGTACTTCTTATTGCCTTCTGGACTTGCCCACAGAAACTTCTTCTGAATGGACTCCAAAGTATCAACCACTTTGGAGGGGATAGAGAACAGACTGAGGGCATAAGTGGGCAAGTTCTGTAATGTAGATTTTATCAAGAGAACCTTACCAACCTAACTTAGAATGATGCCCTTCTAGCTAGCCAGCTTTCTATTAAACCTATCGATGAGTTTGTCCCAGAAGAGAATAGGAGGCCTATCCCCCATAGGGATCCCCAAGTAGGTAGAAGGGAGAGTCCCAATATTGCAACCCAGGATGTCAACAATTTTCCTTTGTCTGCCCTTAGGGGTGTTAACAAAAAAGACTGAGCTCTTGCTCCAATTGATGAGTTGTCCCATGGCATTGGAATAAGTGTTGAGGATGTCCTTCACATTTCTGGCTTCCTTCACCGACGCTTCTCCCCTGAGAATGGTGTCATCCACAAATTGTTGGTGAGTGAAGACCAGGGAACTGGAAGAAGGTTTTATCCCTTTGAAAAAACCTTTACTTCTTTTATCATGAATTAGTCTACCCAAGCACTCTGCAAGAATAATGAATAGGACAGGGGATCCCCTTGTCTGAGCTCTCTAGAAGATTTGAAGAAGTCTATGGGAGATCCATTAACCAACACCGCAAAGGTGGGGGTGGAGGTCAATTGGGATATAATTTTTTTGGTATTGTCCTTAAACCCAAAAGCTTTAAGAACCTTATCCAGGAACAACCAATCCACCCTGTCATAGGCCTTTGATAGATCAAGCTTGAGCAGAAAACCATCCTTTTTGCCATCTTGTAAAGAATGTATGACCTCATGAACTGCTATGATAGAATCCAAGATTTGTCTACCCAGGACAAATCCTGTTTGTTGCGTAGCTATAATCCTTGGAAGGATTTTGATAATTCTAGTGGTTAAAACTTTAGAAAAAATCTTGTACAAAGAATTACATAGGCTGATAGGCCTGAAAGCATCAAAAGAATCCGCACTTGAGACTTTGGGTATCAGAACCAGGAAGGTGGCATTGATTTCTTTGAGCAAGCACTTGGCACCAAAGAATTCCTGAACCGCTTTAAACAGGTCATCTCTTAAGACTTCCCAATACATCTGGAAGAAAAAAGTAGGAAAACCATCTGGGCCAGGGGCTTTCTCAACAGGCAAAGAGAAAACAACCACCTTGATTTCCTCCATATCAGGGATAGCCACAAGGGCCCTATTCTGACTAGCATTGACCACTATAGGGATGGTTTTAAGAATATCAAATTGGTCCTTTTCACCCAAATTGGCCTCTTTAGATAGGGTGGTAGAGAAATACCTGATAGCCTCTTGGGCAATCTCCTTATCTTCCTTAAGAAAAGCCTCCCCCTTTTTAATACCACTTATTCTATTAGCAGCCCTATGCTTCATGATAGAGAGGTGGAAGAATCTAGAGTTTTTATCCCCTTCCTTTAACCACACTAACCTAGATCTCTGCCTCCAGAACATTTCCTCTTTGCCCACAATATTATGAAGATCAGCCAGAATCAACTTTTTCGCATTCAGTTTATCTTCGTCATAGCCTATGTTCTGGATTTCCTCCTACACCCCAACAAGGTCCTCCATAATCCTTTCTTTTGCCAAAAAGATATCCCCAAAATCCTTCTTGTTCCACTTTTTGATCTCCATTTTAATGTTTTTGAGTTTCTTAGCCACTTTGTACATAGCGGTGCCATCCACATCTATGCCCCACCATTCTCTAATCTTGTCAAAAAGGCCAGGATGAGCAGTCCACATCTTCTCAAATCTGAAAGGGAAAGCCTTTTTCCTGTTGCAAAGCTCAATGGTAAGAACAATAGGGGAGTGGTCCGACCCAAGTCTAACCATCAGAGATAGTTTATAATGATGAGTTTAACCAGTCCATAGTAATCAGAGCTCTATCCAGCCTAACCTGGATACACTTAGTCCCAACTCTTCTGTTAGACCAAGTGAACTTGCCACCCTTTAAGTCAACATCCAGGAGAGCCAAATCTCTGATAAGGTCAATCAGATGTTGGCGACTTTCCAAGTCCGGGGGAAGCCCTCCAAACTTCTCTGTGGCCAGCAAGGGCATATTGAAATCTCCCATGATAATATCTTTAGATCCTCCCATCAAAGGCATCAGATTACCAATTTTATTCCAGAAATGCTTCCTACCAATTTTGGTGTTAGGGGCATAAATGTTCATAACAAACCAGCAGTCCTGATCCTTTGAATTCTTAAATTGGATAAGTAGAATATTACCTTCATCATAGATGATATCCGTTGTTAAGTGATCCTTCCATATCACTAACAATCCTCCAGAAGCCCCAAACAAGTCAGAAGCTGCAGTCTTCATACCTTTATTGAACCTAATGCTCTCAATCTTCTCCTTCTTCATTTTTGTTTCCTGAATCAAAAAAATATCTGGCCTATGGTCCCTAATCATATTTCTAACAACCTCCTATTTGTGGGTTCCATTGAGTCGATGAATATTCCAAGATATAACCTTCATTTTTTCTTTTGAGGGTAGGTTTCCTGGATGGTTTTTTGGGTTCCATCCGCTATATTCCTTCTTGTTTCTTCCTTACTAATTTGGTTCTTACTCCACCTGCTTGGGGTGCTAGGTTTGCTTCCTGTGTCAGCTTTAGCTCTGCTTCTCGTCGCAGTCGGCAACACCAGGGATGGGTCTCTGCTACTCTTCTTTTTTTTTACAGAGATCCAAGGACCCGCATTTTCATCTTTGTAGCTCTCAAACAACGCCTCCATTCTAGAGATTTGCCCTGGGGAGGAGGAGGTGACTAGTTCGATGATTCTATTGACCTTTCTTGGGGATAGCAGCGAGCTTCTACTTAAGTTTGATTCATGTGAAAGAGAAGGCCCCCGAACCTCCACCGTGCCCTCAGTCACCTGGGTATCCGGCACAAAGGAATCCTCCTTGATTTCTTCCAAAATGAACTCCCCATCCTCAAGGAGGGACCAGTTTCCTTTATATCCCTCCCCAACAGTAGGGTCTTGCACAATAGGACTAAAAGCGACAACTTCCTTTTCTCCATTACCACTATCATTCTGGGACTCAATCTACACCCCATTCTTTGGGCTTTTCTCTCCAACCAAGCTCTGGTGAACAGGAGGGATCTCAGATGAATCCTTGGGCCTCTCCCCTTGAGGAATCTCCTCAGAGATTTTTCCTTCAGGGGCTTTCTCCTTCCACACCTTCTTTGGTCCTTCCTCTTGGTTCATAACTTTTTGCTGCTTCTGGGTCTCTTTTCTCTTCCCTTGCTTGATTTGGGCTTTTCGAATTTTTTCCTTCTCTATGAAGATAGGGCACATTTTAGCCTTGTGACCCACCTTTTTACAATGAAAATAGGCAAAAGGCACATTTTCATAGTCTATTTGATGCACACACCTTCCCAGTCTAAATTGGAACTCTATCACTTCAGGCATATCCTGTCCTTCTACAACCCCCACACATATTCTAGCATATGTGAGTCTTTTCTTTGCTATTGTAACTGGATCAATAGATAACAACTCCCCAAAAGAGCTGGCAATGCCATCAAAAACATCTTCATGCCAGTATTCTAGAGGAAGTTCTGGTAGCCTGATCCAGACTGGGACCTGAGTCAAGAAATCATTATTAAGATCCAGATTAGAGGTCCATTTCTGGAGAATAAGAGTGGATCTCCCCATCGACCAGTTTCCCGCACAGAGAATCTTATAATAGTCTTCAGAGCAAGAGAACTCAAAAGACATGAATCCTTTGGCCATAGCCGTAACCTCAACCTGCCCTTTTAAATCCCATTTTTTCTTGGTAAAGATTCTGACCACATCGATATTTGGCCTAGGGCCTATGAACTTGCCAACAAGAGTAGTCGCCATACTCAGAATGTTGTGGTCAATAAGCTCAAAAGGCACCTCTAAGGCAAAAGTTCCCTTCTCTTTGTTGGAGATGTTTTTAATCTTGGGGAAAGAGGACTTACCCGAGGTTTTAACACCGAACAGGTTGGTCCAACATCCCAATGGGCCTCGAGCTTCCCTAATAAGATTTTGCTTCGAAACTTTGCCCGAAATGTCGCCTGGATCTGGCTGCAGGGCCCATGGGTCCCCATCATCCGTCGCTTCCTCCTTTCCATTGTCCTTACCTTGATGCAGACCCGAAACCTGATCCGCATGTCCTTGCTTTGCCTATTTCCCACTTGATCTCCCATTCAAATTTTTTCCTTCCTCTCCGCTACCCCCGCTCGCACATGCCATGGTGTATGATTATTTTTACAGTGGGTTTCACTGTTATAGGGGCAATCTGCAGTAAAAAAAAAAGCAGCATTTAGAACAGCTTTGAATCAAAAAATACAGTGATTTACAAGGTAAAATCAATGCTTTAGGAAAGAACAATAGTGAAATCCACATATTAATGCAAAGGGTACTATGAAAGAAATGGTGACATAATGGGAAAATACATGTCATTGAGGTATCTAACAATGCTACAAAAGATGCTTGAAAATAATAATGTAGAGTTGCTACAAGGAATATCATGAAGACAAAAGTGTAGGTGTAAGTCTGAAAGGTCACAAGGATGAAGATACTAGTCTTTATTTCAAAATAGAGGGATTTCACTATAAAAACATCAGAAATATGAAGGACATTGCCATAAGAGTAGTGCTTCACAAATGCAAGCAAATATTGTGATATCAACAATAATGAATGAGAAGCATTGAGAATGATGTGATAAGATCTTAGAAAAGTCAATATCTGATGCAAAAGCAGTGTTATATGCTGTTGCTGTTGTGCTTCTCGGTAAGATTGTGTGAAATTTTGTTTTGACATCAACGTTTCAGATCATACTTCATGATCCATCATCAGGATGAGAGAGTTTGCAAAAGCAGTGTTAAATGCTGTTGTTGTTGTGCTTCTGGACAAGATTGTGTGAATTTTGTTTTTTACATCAATGTCTCAGATCATACTCCATGATCCATCATCAGAATAAAAGAGTTTAGTTTGACATTTGTGTGTTAAGACAAAGATTTCATATTGGGCATTACCCCAGCAACGAAACATCGATGCCAATGAGGAAAAAATGGGCAGAGTTTGGAGGAAAATTTTAGGGAACTCTACCAAAGCAGATTTTTTTTTAAACTCTCCCTACAGCTGATTCACAGTAGACGAAAAATCGATCTGAAAATGCAGCGGTTTTAAGGCTACTCTACTCTTGAGCTCGAGACATGATTTTTTGCCAGCCTTCTGGACGAAGATATTGGTTTGTATTAAAGTTTGTTTTCAGGCACGGGGCGAGAGATGTTTCAAGTTTCAACTGCCTGAAAATTGCTTTTCCCGGCAATTATCCAGCAACATAGCTGTTTTAGAATGAAATAAAAGACACCAAAAAATTATCCAGTCGCGTAAAGATTCTAAGAAATAAAACTCACAAAACCCACGGCAAGCAACTTACCTCAAGATTCTGCACAAATTGTATCGTTCTGTCAACTATGAGAAATAAAGGGGCAGAATTTGTAGGAAAGAATTACAAACCTTACCACAGCAGATTTTTGTTTTTTTAAATGAGTCAAACCCAAACCAATCTCCCAACATATGCTGCTTGAATCCATTCACAGTAAAGGAAAAGTGGATCTGAAAAAATCGGGCTTTAGGCCTACTTATGTTGAGCTTGAGACAAGATTTTCGCGTAAAGCCCACGCAATATAGCCTAATTACAGAGTCCTCTTTCGAGATATATTAGTCCCACATGTAGCAGCAATAACGTATAACGAAGATAATGTCAGTATAAAAACCGAGGGAAGAAACAATTTAAAGCATACCTTTCTCGGCCTTTTGGCTAAGATCAAGTGTAGTATCTGTTCTTATCAGTTTAATATCTGATACGTGGCTCAATGAGCCACACGATATTAAATTAATTTCTTGAGGGGGAAGATTCAAACGGTAGCTTGCTGCCAGGATCTTCGAGCGTCGCTTCTGTATTGCACTACAGCAGAAGCCTGGCGCACCCCACACCCAAAGCAACCGCCAAATTTAATTTATGATTTCGTCAATTACATGTCTTTCTGATTTGGTTGTCAATTATGTAAATGTTTTTCCAATTTGGTTGTAGATCAGATTGTGAGAAAATTACAGTAGAAATTATCTGTTTATCACAGGTTTGATCTTGTTTGACGAGAAAGCTGCTAAATATAGAGGAAGGGGTGAAAAAGATTATTTTTAAAAATGATCGCTTGATTATACAGTCTTTCTCTGATTCAGATTTTGAGATTATAAACTAGTAAAATCTCAATTTCTAACCAGGACTGTGTGTGTGGAGCAGAGTCACAATAGAAGATGTTTGTTTCTTAACTTCAAACATATCTGACAATGTGGATCTCTTCTTAAAGGGCAAAGCTGCTGAAAAGGCAAGCATCCATTTCCTGACGGATCCGAATGATCGCGGGGAAAGAAACTTAACAAAGATAAATTTAGGTTATGATTTTGTCAATTACATGTCTTTCTGATATGGTTGTCAATTATGCAAATGTTTTTCTGATTTGGTTGTAGACCAGTTTGTGAGAAAATTACAGTAGAAATCATCTTTTTATCACAGGGTTGATCTCTTCTTAAGGAGAAAGCTGCTAAATATTTAAAGATGGTCGCTTGATTTTACTTTCTTTCCCTGATTCAGATTTTTAGATTATAAACTAGTAAAATCTCAATTTCTAACCAGGACTGTGTGTGTGCAGCAGAGAATCACGGTAGAAGATGTTTGTTGCTTAACTTCAAACAGTGGCTGTAATAGACTTGATTCTTAAGTAGAATTGATACAAAATTGTGGAAAGAACCGTCAAAGGAAGTTTGGGACTATTAAAGAGAATTGATACAAATTTGTGGAAAGAACCATCAATCTTGAAGCAGACATGCTCTTATAGAATCTAACAATGGATGGATTGGTAATTGAACATTTCTTACAGGTTCAATATATTTGACATCAACACCACCTTGAACATGTTCAATGACAATATAATATTAATTGTTTCTATGATGTGTGATGTTTGTGTTATGAATAACGACGTAGATTAATATTTGATCCTAGGGTTAGTTCATTCTGTTTTTTGTTTTTTTAAATTAATTAATTATACTTTTGGGATTGAAACTTTGACTATTAATGACATTCATCTTTATGATGTTGGTATTATGGTGAAACAATATAGATCAATTGTTAAGTAGGAGGTATTTTTATAATTAGTCAAATTGTGATATTGTTATTAGGATTTAATTGTATAGTTTTTGAGCTAAACTCATTGATCCATGTTACATGAAGAGTGGTTTACAAGAATTCATGGCTCACTTAGCACTCATTGCATGTAAGTGATGCTCACAACCCACATCTATGAGCATCAGCTAGATGCAATGTACTAAGTGTTCCAATCATTCCCATAAAAGATGGGTTCTTGTTTCTTGTGAACCACTACTCATACAACATGAATTAATGAGTTCAACTCAAAAATTTAGTAATTAAATCTTGATAGCAATAGTACAATATAGATCAATGCTTGATTCTAGAGAACTTTGAAGAATCTTAAAAAGTTTTTGCAGGGAACTCTTAGTAATTGATGTCCTGCATTAATGACTTCATTTGAAAGGAATATATCATTAATATTAAAGAATTCACGTTAAAAGTATATGTCCATTTTATGAATAAACGTACATGTCCACTTTGTGAATAACAAATTTGAAATATTTGATGTTTTCAAAGAGTTTGCATTAAGTTGACAATAAATGTGAGGGAAAAATCAATATGTTAAAAGACAAGATAACCTATGTGGTTGGGATAGAATTTTCAACTCTTCAAAAAAAAGAAAAAGCAATCACACTTAGCTCTATATTTATCACATCAAAATGAAGTAGTTGACATAATGAGCATGACACTTCAATAAAAAAATTAAATTAATACTTGAGTCTTCTAATCTTGAAGATAAATGATAGGTAGAAATAGTTCATTTAGTGACTTATTTTGTCAATCAGAGTTTGACTTTGTTTGGAGAGCCTCTTTCCAAGAGAAGCATGGTTATTTAAGAAATCGTTGTTTAGGAATTTGAGATATTTTGGGAGCAATGAACTTTGATGACTAGAGTTAAAAATGTATTTTTGTTGGATATGGCAATTCAAATTAAGACTATTAATTGTATGATCTCAAGGTGAATTGAACTGACCTTTTTAGAGTTGTCATTTTTTAGGAGCTTTTGAGTGTTTACTATGTTGGTTTGCTAGAAGAGCAATATAAAATAAGTAAATATAGAACTATTAATTTAATAGAAGAAAATGTATTGATGAATCAAATCTAGTCTCATTGTCCACTCCATAAAATGAGCATGAAGAACACACATCACATTCAAGACTATAAGGTTAAGTATGCATTGATGACAATTGTTCTAAGTGCCCATGAAGCAAGCACTTTGAGGAAACAAATCAATTAAAAGAAAGAGTGTTATGAATTAGGAGGGAAATTTATTTGAAACTAGATATAAGAGTTAGTGCTTTTACTTATTAGTAAAGAAGCCATTGATTGTAAATGGGCCCCTTCAAAACAAAGCTCAATTTTGATGGCTCAATCGTTAAGATAAGAAATGATTCATTTGAACTAATGACTACAAATAATTTAAAGTTTTTGATGGAAATGTTGTTCCAAACACAAAGATGTTCATATTTAGAATGTTAGCATTTGCTTCCTACCACAATTGTAAAATTTGCCAAATCAATGTTAAAAGTGTAGTCTTGTATGGAGGTTGATAAAGGAGGTATGTGAGAAACAACTTCCTAGTTTGTTGATAAAGGAGAAAAAACACATGATATTTTGTTAAAAATAAGAACTAAATGGTTTGAAACAACTTGCATGAGCCAGTTTCTCAATATTGATATACACTATCCTAATATGGGATTTTAGAAACTTGAAGGTGATCCACACTTATACATAAGATTTTTAATCACCAATTACTCTTTAATGTGTTGTATGTTGGTAATTTACTCATCATTGGGAGTGATTAATCACTTATCCACAAAGTTAAAGAAAATGTGAAGACCAATTTTAAAATCCCTAATATTAGATTACTTCATTACTTTCTTGGAATTGAATTGAAGAAAACACCTAACAAAATATTCCTCTCAAACATAGTACACCAAAGAAATTCTCAAACAGTTTAAAATGCAAGACTACAAAGCTTTGTCAACACTAAACGAAGATAAGAACTAAGTTGAATGAAACCTTGGTGGTAAAATGATTAACTAAGCAATGCATAGGAGTTTGGTAGGAATTTTGAATTACTTGAATACTACTCATCCAAAGATGTCTTATGCAATTGGAATCTTGTTCAAGTTCATGAACATTCAAAACATAGTTATTGGCTAGCCAAAAAATGAGTTTATCTTTAAGGAGCATAAAATTTTATATTAGAATATTCAAAGAACAAATATTTTAGTCAAAATTTTGTTACTCTCTTAATCTTGGATATGTCATTGTTACATAAAGTTGTAAGAAACAATCTAATGTTGTATTATCATATTTTGAAGCAAAGAAAAAGGTAGGTGTTTTAGCAACATGTGAAACAATATGACCTAGGTAATTTCTTCAGGATCTTTGAAATTTGTAACTTGGTACCATAGTTATTCGTCATGAAAATCAAGGTGAGATGAAGATGTCAATCTCGATTCTAGTGCTCCATG
The DNA here is from genome assembly GCA_027943335.1 of Chamaecyparis obtusa. Lineage (NCBI taxonomy): Eukaryota > Viridiplantae > Streptophyta > Pinopsida > Cupressales > Cupressaceae > Chamaecyparis > Chamaecyparis obtusa. The sequence continues at coordinate 231,860 of BSBK01001840.1, read as the reverse complement.
CTTGCACAAATCATATTCAAGAAAAATGTCACTTTATTCATGAACATGACCTCAACAAGAAAATTGAACTAGTTTACACATCAACAAAGAAGTACCTTGTGGATGTCATCACCATCTTTGAGTAGGGATAAGTATGTATAATTTCAAGGAGTTGGTGTTAAATGTTCTTAATTTGTACATGGGTAGTTAATACTACTATTTTTTATAAGCAACCTCATTACATAGATGTTTTGTATGATGACAAAGTTAATAGTGTTAGAAATTATAAGGATATCCTTAGTATTTGTTACATAAAAACACATATATCCATATTTTTCTTATTTTTTGGATGTTTAGATGCCTAAATAACATATATAGAAAATAGTCATGGGACATATTTTACATTTGCATAGGAGGAACTCTTAAGTTCTCATCTTCATCATAAGAAAACTGAGAAGAGTTGTTCTCAACAATAGGAGGAATTTCATTAGTAGACATGTTTATCTCATCAAGATTCCTAGTAAATAAAGAGGACTTGGGATAAAAGGAGTCCATAAGTCTACAACTTTTCCTAACCAGAATGCTATAGGTAGGACTCAATGTAATAACACACATGCATAAGAATAGGAAAGGTAAATAGATCTAATGTAAATATGAACTTTGAAATAGACATGCAAACACTCATTAACTAAGGTACAATTTCACATTTAATGAAAAGCATATCTAACCATCAAATCAAACATGAAGATCTAATGCATAAAGGAGATCTAACACCAAAAAATAGAATGGAAATGTCATGCGTTGGGTTCACCAAAAATGTACATGAAGAAAAGGGAAGTAATGCAAAGGGGTAGATTACTCCTCCTTCTCAAAATTCCATACTCAGGAGGAAGATGTCTCAATAGGCTCAAGTGGGGCCTAAGTGTTGAATGAGACAATGATAAATAGAGACAAAATTGGAAATAAAAGATTGATAGCTAACTATCAAAAACCATAAATGAGTTGAATCAGGGCCCAAATTATTTACTTACCTGGAATTTTAATTTGGATTGAAATTGTAGGGTATAAAATGTTTCAAAAGTTCTGGACTTGGGAACACAATGTTTCAGAATGTTCTATTCCATGAACTTTTAGCTGAAACTTTTAGGGACTCTCTGACTATTCCCAATCACCCAAAAAAGTTATGACAACTCTATAACATATTCCTGCACACAGAAAAACTGGGAAAATGTTAGATAAAAGGGGTTTCCTAGGTCAAACCCTTGTTTAGGAATCAATCATGAAAATGAAAGGAAATTGTATAAAGGAAAGTATGTAAAAAGGTTCATGGACAGATGTAGAAATCACTCATACCCATGAAGAAGTTTGAATGTGCTTTAATTCAAGGAGTTGACCTTGGAATATAGAATATAATCAAGGATGCCCTCACAAATGCATGGATCTATGAATGTCACTTCTAGATCTTCAATGTGGATATGCTTGATAATCACTTGCAATGAATGAGAGATGAATGTGGATGGGAGGAAGGATCTTCTTGCTTGATTGATAATTCCTCTACTTGGTCATCATGGGAGATAAGCTTGATACAATGGAGAATATTTCCTTGGAATTGACTTGGATGATTGAGAAGAAACTAGATTCTGGATACTTGCCTTCAAATCTTGAATCCAATTTCTTGAATGCTTGTTCTCTTGAATATTCTCGGTCGCTTGCAATTGATCATGAATGTAAATGAATTCTTCTCAAAATGAGGAGAGATAAGGTATTTGTATACTTCATCCTACATTTCAAGATTAAAAAATAAGCTAGGTTGACCGCTAGATCTAATTTCCCACTAAGATTCCAATTTTGGGCTCCGTACCAAATTTGGGCGAAAACAAGTGGAAAAATAATACAAGATTTTTTTTAGCTGAAATTGGGACTAGGTGTTGGGGTGGTGGAAAAGATGTGGGAAAAGAAGAATCAGGTTGCTAAGATCAAGCATAATGGACATCACGTCTCAAAATTACTAAAATTAGACCCATAAAAAGAAAAAAGAAAAAATAGAAAGTTACATATGTTAAAAAGTTGAAGATCATAACATCATAAAATTTGAAGATCGTAGTATCATATAGGTCCAATTATTTTGAGCTTGTAACTGGTCATAAATATAATCCATATTATCTTTCCATTTTGTGTCTCTTTTAAATGATAATTTCATTATTATTTTGTTAATGGTATCATATAAAATCATTCCTACTATTACTCAATTTTAACCATGCGAATTTATTTGAACTTGTAATTGCTCTTAAATATAATGCATAGGTAGTCAAGTTCAATGAGAGTTGCAATTCATTTAATTGGATGTTTGGTCAGCGACAAAATAGAGGAGAAACATGCGAATGTGATTTCAAAATCAATGAACATTGGCATTGTAATTGTAGAAGTTGTTCTCTGCACAACTCGCATCATTTCTGCGCTTAAGCATTTGATTGAAGACATTTTCAATAATGGAAGTGACGCCTTGGCAAGAAGGGGATGGTCTGGATTAAAACCCTAGTTTCATGTTATGTTCACAATGACTGCCAAAGGAGACGAGGAAAAAAATTGATGAACTACAGTTCATCCAATGCTAAACGTGGTTAACAACATTATCATGGTGGCCAAACAGCTGACCTAGGCATGAGTAGTAGAAAACTCATGCATGAAAAGGGCAGATTCATGTGGTGAATGTAATGACCCTTACCAATAGGCCATTAAAAACTACCAATGTTGAGGTATGGAATTTTGTCAAACACTTGGTGTGTAAACTCAACACACTGCTGAAATGTAAAATGCTGAATAGAGATAATTGTTGTGCAACAAATCCACTCAAACGCTGAAGTAAAAATGATGCCAATGTATGTATGCAATGATTACCAAAACGCTAATGCAATTTACAGCTTGTAGCACATTAACTGGGCATCAATTCGAACTACTATATGCTGATGCAAAAATGTGTATAGGATATGCAAGTACAATCCTCTTCTAATGAAAGATATATAATGTTGAGTACAAATGGAGGAAGTACAAATGACTGAAACATATAAACCCTTATGGCTGAATATCACATATGAATTTCTCTAGCAAAATACAATCAAAATGAAGGAACCTGGATTGCAATTGTTTCCACACGTGCTGGCTAAAGACAATGAAACTCGAACCAACTGGAAGTGCCAAATGGATGTCCGTACCCTGCTGCAAGTACATGCCGTACTGTACTGTACTGTGTGATTTTGCTAGTAATTTTTTTCTTCACCAAAATGTGCCGAAATCATCATGAATTGAAATGCCAACACCCAAGAAATAGAGTGATGTCATTAGCATAAATTTTCGGCTAGTATTGAGACCCCTTCGAAACTAAAATATGCTTCCTGGATGCCCTTCGAAAATGCTCAGAACTATATCAGATTTGCAAATAAATAATCTCCAGCTCATTGACAAATCCTCCAATACAAAATAGTGCAATCTCTCTTCACAAAATACCAACCAAATATCAAGCCCTCAGACAGTGTTTGACTACACAAATTAAGCCCAACTTGAAGTAGCTGAATACCACTTCCAAAGTGCAACCCTTCAAAGGATATTTCACCTTTTCAGTTATGCAAATCCTTAGGAGACTCCGTTCCTAAAGAGAAGATGACAATCTGCAGACCAAAATGGCGCCACAAATGCTCATAGAGAAAATAGGTATAAACTCAAGTCATGGGATGTCCAAATGAGAGGCCAAGCACTCTATTTATTCACTTTTCTAAGAAGCCACTAGAACTTCTAGAAGTATCCATAAAATATTCTTATAAAATCCCTTTATAATGCACTTTTATATAAAAAGTAACTTTATAAAATAAAAAGTGCAACTCAACTCAAAATTATAACATTTTGGCCCCACATAACACATTATAATAAAAAAATATGATAAACACCATTTCTCCAAGAGCAAATAAGACCATCTAATCCCCAAATAATCATCAGAATGACTCTCTCACCAAAACCATCTGCCTACGAGAGTCCATGATAGGCAAATCCACTGAAAAAATGACATGTCACTAAAGAAGGGACATGACAGTGAACAACAAATTCATACATGAAGCAATAGTTTCCATTAGTCAAAATAGGGTTTGTAGTTTGAATGGAAGATACACCATAGTTTCATTGAAAGCATCATTAATGCATTAAAGAGTTCACAATGAGTGACTATTGCGGCTTGAAGAGGAGTGTTCGGATCAAAGTGTACAATGTGAAAAGGTATCACCTAAAGATCTAGTTTTCCCCAATTCATATGGCACAATAGAATATGAAACCACCTCAAGACAAATTAGATCAACACCACTGAGTGAAAGGGGTGCTAATACAAGATTTTCTCTCTTAGGGTTTCTATTTCTTTACTACTTAGACTCAGAAAAGGGATGAATAAGACTAAGATGAAAATGACTAAATAAGACAAGTAATGATCTAATTAGACTGAAAAATGGGTGTTGAAAGAGATTATGATGGATTTGAGTGCACCTAGATTTTAAATAAGAGAAACGAAGACTTAGATCTGAATTTCCAACTACCAAAATCCCAAAAATAGTTGCAACTAATAATTTGAGATCCCAAGATCTATATCTATCTGAAGACCAAATTTTACTAATTTTTGTAGGGTATAGAACGGTTGAAATGTTCTATAACCAGGGTTTTCTATTAGGACAAATTACAAATTGTCTAGGGATGGCATAAAAGTTCTGACAACTGATTCCAAGGTCTGTTGCACTTGCAAATTTGAGAAATGTGTGTGTGGGTGGCCATATAAGGATTTGCCTTTGTCAACCCCTTATTTTGGTGATTCCCACCTCCATGGATAGCCAATATAATAGAGATAATGTGTTTGATGCTCGTGAATCTAGAGTACGTTTAAATTGGTATGAGCTAAAGTGCATAAAATGTAATGCAAAGGTCTACCCTAGTGTGATAGAGTATACCCTATATAAAAATGCAATCAATGCGTGATTGAAAGCATATAACAAGTATAGATCTGAAACACACGTATGTAGATCTAAAGATAGAAACTATGCCCAATCCAAAAAGGAAGATTACACGTCAATCATTAGTCCATGATCTTCTAGTCATCATCATAAGCCTTTTGTAGCTCGATCATGATGTTGAAAATGTTTCGAATGCTTGATAGAAGATTGATGTAGCCTTGATTCACAAGTCCTTACTTCATGGGACATCTTCAAATTGGGGCTCCAACCTTGTAATTGCTTGCATCTTACCAAAATGAAGTGTGAAGCTTGCTTTTATACAAAATTGGGAGATAGAATCAAAAGAGCCAAGTGTAAATCCTATTCCTTCGCTTAATCACCGAGATGGGGACCCAAGATAAATTTGGGCTCAAAACTCGGGGTATAGAATAGCTAAAATTTTATGTGCCTGGGTATAAAATGTTTTAGTCATTTTGTACCTGGGTATTGGATGTTTAGCCGTGCTATACCACCTATTTCAAGCCCAAATCAAAATTGTAAGTCCCAGGCAATTAGGTGATGCGGGATTAGATCTGACAACCAATTTCAAGGTCAAGACATGAACACTGAGGTCGCAAATGGTAACATAGGGCCTAGGAAATGGAATGAATTATTTGACTGGAGAAGAAATAGAGGAGCACACTTAGAAATAAAGACTTACCTCGATTTTAAACAAGATTGAAGAGATAGAGGACCCATATATGAATTTAGGTGCTCATTAAGTGCAATTATGAAGTCCTATTATGCAAACTATAATGAAAACACACTAAGATAGGTGCTAAACAATAGTGAAATTGTACACCACTTAAGTGCTTACAATTTATGATGCTACACAAAGATGTAGCTGATATCAAAAGGTGAACAATAGTAAAGACTTCATCAATGTTGGAAGAATGTATTTCAAGTAAGATTCATGGCTAGAGGGCAATAAGTTTTTTCTTTCCTCTACCATCTTTTGTTTCATATTTACAAAAGAGTTGGAGTTGGATGCATGTCTGTCAGTCAAACAGGGCGGTTTCTTTCATTATTAATGTTAGAGCTTAAGTTCCCCTAGAATACATTGAGTCTTCGAGTACAAGGCAGTAGGGTTTCTCTTTCTAATGTTTTGTTTTTTCTGGGTATTTTCTGTTCAATGTATTAAAATAATGATTGAAAGGGCAGATGAGAAAGGTTGTCATAATAAAGATGCAGATCAAAGAAAACAGTGACCTATGACAGGGACAACATAGTCATAGATGCCAAGGTAGCAGAGGATGAACATTGTATGCAACTATGGGTTATTTTAGCCAGGAACATATGGCATTGCTCACAGCACTGTCATGATAGAGGTGCAGATCCAAAGACATCAGCAGAGAGTACTGTTTTGAGCAAAGAATAGAAAACACTGGTGGAGATACCATGGTATCAAAGGCAGAGTATCAAGAATGCCCATAAGCAGTGCAATACAATAAAGAAAAGTGCAGTAGCATTGTTAAAGTGTTGCCAATCATTTCACGGTGTTACAAAAAATTATGATTTGCTGCTACAAAAGAATATGGACAGCACTGTTCAAGGTTAATAAAACAGTGAATTAACAGAGAAATAGATCATCAAGGAATAATTTCTTACATAATGGTGATCTCACTGCTAAGAAGGGATCTCAAAGGGTATCCAACATGAATCAGCATCAAAGGTGGAGGAACATCCTTGTCTGGAGCAACAATAGTGAAAATCTGTATGCTAAGGAGTCTTGAACAAAAATACTAGATTGAACTCTCATTGGACATAAGCAGATCATGAAGATGTAAAACAAAGTGCTATAAAAGTGACCATTATGAGAGGTATGCTATGTTGTTATAACAGTCAAATGGCAGATACGATGAAAGTAGAAGCATCTTCTTGATTTGTAACAGCAAAACAGTGGGTTTCACTGTTATAGGGGCAATCTACAGTGAAAAAAGCAGCATTTAGAACAGCTTTGAATAAAAAATACAGTGATTTAAAAGGTAAAATCAATGCTTTAGGAAAGAACTATAGTGATTAATGCAGAGAGTAATATGAAAGAAATGGTGACATAATGGGAAAATACATGTCATTGAGGTATCATAACAATGCTGCAAAAGATGCTTGAAAATAATAATGTAGAGTTGCCTCAAAGAATATCATGAAGACAAAAGTGTAGGTTTAAAAGTCTGAAAGGTCACAAGGATGAAGATGCTAGAGTCTTTATTTCAAAATAGAGGGATTTCACTATAAAAACATCAGAAATATGGACATTGTCATAAGAGCAGTGCTTCACAAATGCAAGCAAATAATGTGATATCAGCAATAATGAATAAGAAAGCAGTGAATGAGAAGCATTGAGAATGATGTGATAAGATCTTAGAAACGTCAATATCTGATGCAAAAGCAGTGTTATATGTTGTTGCTGTTGTGCTTCTGGGCAAGATTGTGTGATTTTTTTTTTTGACATCAATGTTTTGGATCATATTCTATGATCCATCATCAAGATGAGATAGTTTAATCATAGAGTATGATCCGAAACGTTGATGTCTGTAAAGACTGATATCTCGACACTAAAAGCCACAATAAAAGAATCCACAATTTTAGGAAGTCGGTCAACAAGTCAATGGTCATTTACACAAGTCGACTAAAACCATTCAGTTCCCTACATTATAGGAATAATAGAAATATAATTACAACCATAACTGTTGAAAAGATAAATCATACCTTTGTTCAAAATTGAGTGAAATGTCAACCATATGTCGAGTGTCCACCATGTCGAATACCAGATGCATATAGCGCTATAAGGTAATGTCCTTCCTGAAAAGTGTTTCAGAATCCTATTCACAAAAGTCAGCTAGGGCGAGAATATTGTGAGAGTGCGTTTCCACCCTACCACGAAGTAGTAACACTTCCCTGGAATCCTTCCTGACATGAAGGATACCCAGCCCAGCTAGAAGTAGTCTAACAAAGTAAAAACTAACTGAAGTAATGGAATTCGTGTACTAGAAAACCATGGACACATAGTAAGCACATGTCATACATAAGTTAACTTAAGCATCATCCTTTGCTTAGCTATGAAAAATTGATGTTCAAATCCTCCTTGGTCATTTCATTTAAGAAAGTAAATATTCTCCCAATTTAATCCATGATGAAAGGAAAACACAAGAATATTTCACCACTTTTTGTATCTAACCAATATAAAAGAACATGCTTAGTTCCAATTTAAACACAAGGCTAAGCTAACTATTCCATCATCATGGTTTTCAATAAGTAACATAATTGCATAATACATGTAAAGATTTCCAGGCACATATATATAAGCATTCCTTTCATAGGACCTTTTCTTTCTCTCAAGCACAAGGAAACACAAACAAACATTCTGGCATACCTTAGCACAAGAAAATATTATTTACCTTGTATTTTATCTGGTATACAATTTAAACGTAATTCTCCAAGAGTACGCACTTTGTAATAATTTAGGTATGGCCATGTATTAACAAAATCATTTAGTCATACATAGTATTTATCTATGCATAAGCACTCATTGTTAAGGCAATCAAAATAAGCTTACACATAGGCATGGTCTTTCCTTAGTTTACTTATAACCATAATCAAACTATAAAAGTAAATTCCTCTATTCCATTAATATGATCATTCCTCCTATTATTAGTTTCACATATAAAAATTGGCATAGTTATTCATAACCAGAATAGATATTTTTTTATTACTTCCAAGATTGGAGATCATACACAGGATCAAAGATGCTAACATGACCACCTATAGAATGTCTACCCAAGATACTATTTGTTAATGAAAAGGTCATTGTTAGAACAGTGATCAATACTATTATCATTAATATGGTACATACCTAAACAAAGGGAATAAACATCACCAAAATAGCATGGAGTCAAGTACAATGAACAACAATAAGAGTACAAGAGCACCATGATCAAACAGGTAGAACAAGCATGTTTCCACTAGTTTCAAAGTGTCATTTCAAGTTATAAATTGTAGATTAACCCTTCTCGGGTTTGAATCCTCAAGTCCCTGTCAAATGGGGCCATAGTTATAGATCTGTGTAATTTCTCAAAGAATAGTCAATACCCTAAGCGAATAGCTCGAACAACAAGATAATGAGGAGTATGCAGCTAATGGCAGAAGGGTTTTGAGTTTCCATATTTATTTCCATTGCGCAAAATTTATAGAAACAAGAGATTTTCATCTTATGAGCCATGACCACAAGTCATCGTGGTATCAAAGAAAGTCCTCTTGGATATTAATGTTTCTCAAAGAAATGTGCAGAGAGTTCAATATAGGAAGGTTTGTCAAAGTGTTGTATACAAAGATTGAATTCTCTTAAGACCAATACCAGAACTTAGAAACCCACATCAAAGGAGCCATGGATTGTAGATATGCTAAATTCTCGTAACCCTCGATGATCAATTTCAAAAATAGAAAATGGTGTAAGCAAAGTTTGAAATTCATGCCACGGTTTCAGAAAATCTTAAAAGAGGATAAAGCTTCAAATAGACAAAAGAGACAGATCTTTGGTCATCTTTTTCCTTTATTTTTCATAAAGTTCAGGTCGACATTGAAGATGGAAACACAGAGAAGGAATTAGGAACTTACCAGGCGGTCTGCATAGTAGAAATCTCCAAAGAAACCAGACAAACTCCACGTGTCAACAAACCCCTTTGTCACATTTATCGCATAAGAGCATTTCAGATTCTCCAACACCGTGCCCACAATCTCGACACAATATATCATCTGGAGAGCGAGGCCTGGGAGCCTGGGTACGCTTCCTCACCCTCTTGTTAATGCTCTCTTCCCATTGTGACCTTCAAAGCCTCAAGTCTCTAAACTACTAGACAAAGAAAGGAATGTCACAATTGTTCTAAGTTGGAAAATTCACTTAGAAAGGATACATCGTGGCTAAGAATCAAGTGTCTGTAGATAAGCTTAAATATGCCGGCAAGTAGAATTCCATCTCAACCGTATTACCATATCTTTTTATTAATACAAGGCTCACCGATCTTTGGCAATTTACTATTAATGCGTCGACCTGAGAGGAGAAGTTTAGGGAAATCAGATTGTCTGAACATTTCTTTAATCTCCTGAGTCCATAGCATTTAAGAATGCTTAAAACCTTCAACACTGAACACAACCGCAACATGATTTCCATGATTTTATCGTTTAGGTTAACTTTCTCAAAATTGAGTGTTTGGAGGCAAGTGAAGCCATCAAAATTGTTGGGTACATTTCTGAGAAGAAAATTCTTGACAGTCAAAGATGTGAGGCTGCGACATAGAAAAATTGATGTGGAAAAACATAACAAACAAGAAAATTTAAGCTGTTCTTTTCAATTCTAATCTCTTTCACATCTTTCAAAGCAGCGAGGTCAATCCACTCACAAATCTTGTTTCTAATTTCATATGACAAGGTAGCGCTAAACTCAAAAATTTCAAGGGAACCTGAGTGATGCTCAAAAATATACAATAATGCAGTTGTATGAAGCGGAAAGGAAATCACTTAATGAGAACTTAAGACTGGGTAACGATGTCCAAAGAAATTTCCATCTCTTACAAACAAGGGAGGAACGCACTGCTTGCTTCAAGGGAATTTTGCTTAGAACAATGACCAACAAGTTATCTGGGAGATCATTTAGCCCTAATCCATTTCTTTTAGCGGCCATAACATAACTTGTCCTTTTGTAAATTCTGCTAACACGCCTTCCTCAACACGAAAACACTAGACGAGTTTTAAGAAATGGCGGATAAGTTGGTTATAATGTGTGGTGGTTTTCCTTTGGCCTTAAAAGTTTTAGTGGCAGTTCCACAACGAACGTGATCCAAAAATGTGGAACAAGCAGTTGGAAAGCTTCCACCAACAACTGCCAATAGATCTGTTAAAGCAGAAAAATGTGGAAGAGGTGGAAGTTGAGATGATAGTTCGTTAGAATAGTCATTCTACTGTTACAGCCCACTCTCTAAATTCAGGAGTAATTACAGGGAGGTGATTATTTCTATTTATTCTTAATTTAATAACCCCGTTCAGGAGCTTTGACTCAAATTTTCCGCTATAATTATGGTTTAGGAAAACGGGTTATGACAATGTAAAAAAAACTTTCACACAATCTTACTCAGAAGCACAACAGCAACAGTTCATAGATTGTAGAAATTTGCTATCTTTAATGTTATATGCGGTTGCATTATATCAGAGGGATGAATACAGTGACAACAATGTGTCAAGGCATAGTGATTGATTTTTTACCAGCCTTTTGGACGAAGATATTGGTTTGTATTAAAGTTTGTTTTCAGGCACGGGGCGAGGAATGTTTCAAGCTTCAACTGCCTGAAAATTGCATTTCCCGGCAATTATGCAGCAACATAGCTGTTTTAGAATGAAATAGAACACACCAAAAAAATTATCCAATCGCGTAAAGATTCTAACAAATAAAACTCACTAAACCCACGGCAAGCGACTTACCTCAAGATTCTGCACAAATTGTTTGGTTCTGTCAACTACGAGGAAAAAAGGGGCAGAATTTGCAGGAAAGAATTACAAACCCTAGCACAGCAGATTTTTGTTTTTTTAAATGAGGCAAACCCAAACCAATCTCCCAACATATGCTGCTTGAATTCATTCACAGTAAAGGAAAAGTGGATCTGAAAAAATCGGGGCTTTAGGCCTACTTATGTTGAGCTTGACACTAGATTTTCGCGTAAGGTGACTACTTGAAAAAAGTATTCTGGTGCTCGAAAAAAAATTCAGATGTGAGAATTACTGGATTCCGATTGGTAAAGCCCACGCAATATAGCCTAATTACAGAGTCCTCTTTCGAGATATATTAGTCCCACATGTAGCAGCAATAACGTATAACGAAGATAATGTCAGTATAAAAACCGAGGGAAGAAACAATTTAAAGCATACCTTTCTCGGCCTTTTGGCTAAGATCAAGTGTAGTATCTGTTCTTATCAGTTTAATATCTGATACGTGGCTCAATGAGCCACACGATATTAAATTAATTTCTTGAGGGGGAAGATTCAAACGGTAGCTTGCTGCCAGGATCTTCGGGCGTCGCTTCTGTATTGCACTACAGCAGAAGCCTGGCGCACCCCACACCCAAAGCAATTGTCAAATTTAATTTATGATTTCGTCAATTACATGTCTTTCTGATTTGGTTGTCAATTATGCAAATGTTTTTCTGATTTGGTTTTAGATCAGATTGTGAGAAAATTACAGTAGAAATTATCTGTTTATTACTAGTAAAATCTCAATTTCTAACCAGGACTGATGTTTGTTGCTCAACTTCAAACATATCTGGCTATGTGGATCTCTGCTCCACACACAGTCCTGGTTAGAAATTGAGATTTTACTAGATTATAATATCAAAATCTGAATCAGAGAAAGACAGTATAATCAAGCGATCATTTTTAAATATAATCTTTCCACCTCTTCCTCCATATTTAGCAGCTTTCTCCTCAAGCAAGATCAACCCTGTGATAAACAGATAATTTCTACTGTAATTTTCTCACAATCCGATCTACAACCAAATCAGAAAAACATTTGCGTAATTGACTGTGTGTGGAGCAGAGAGTCACGGTAGAAGATGTTTGTTGCTCAACTTCAAACATATCTCGCTATGTGGATCTCTTCTTAAAGGGAAAAGCTGCTGAAAAGGCAAGCATCCATTTCCTGACGGATCCGGATGATCGCGGGGAAAGAAACTTAACAAAGATAAATGTTTCTTTGTATCAACTCTCAAAAAATGTGGGTGGAATTTTGGAAAAAGAAATTCCGCCATAACTTCTGAAAAATAAATAGATGAATCCATCGAAATCTGGAAAAAGAAAAATTTCGCCACAAGGGAATTAGATCTGGCTTAGATTATCTTCCTCTATAAATCGTCAGATTGATTCATAGTTTTGCACAAGAAAAGCTGAATATCTCAAAATTTACTAGTATTTTTTCTGATGGAATTACGAGGCACCTCACAGTTATTTCTTTTAAAAAAAACTTAATAAGAAATATACCACACAGTGGCTGTAATAAACTTGATTCTAAAGTAGAATTGATACAAAATTGTGGAAAGAACCATTAAAGAAAGTTTGGGATTATTAAAGAGAACTGATACAAATTTGTGGAAAGAACAATCAAAGGAAATTTGGGTGCAATCGCCACAATCTTGAAGCAGACATGCTCTTATACAATCTAACAATGGATGGATTGGTAATTGAACATTTCTTACAGGTTCAAGATATTTGCCATCAACACAACCTTGAACATGTTGACTGACAATAGAATATTAATTGTTTCTATGATGTATGATGTTTCTGTTGTGAATAACGACATAGATAAATATTAGATCCTAGAGTTAGTTCATTCTTTTCTTTTTAAAAAATTAATTAATTGTATTTTTGAGACTGAAATTTTGATGATTAATGACATTCATCTTTAGTTGTTGGTATTATGGTGAAATAATATAGATCAATTGATAAGTAGGAGGTATTTTTTACAATAAGTTAAATTGTGATATTGCTATTAGGATTTAATTGTGTAGTTTTTGAGTCAAATTCACTGACCCATGTTTCATGAGTAGTGGTTCACAAGAATTTGTTGCTCACTTAGCACTCATTGCATGTAGATGATGCCCACAACCCACCTTTATGAACATCAGCAAGACTCAATGTACTAAGTGTTATAATCATTCTCATGAAAGATGGGTTCTTGTTTCTTGTGAGCCACTACTCATACAACATGAATTAATGAGTTTGACTCGAAAATTCAGCAATTAAATCTTGATAGCAATATCACAATATAGATCAATGCTTGATTTTAGAAAACTTTGAAGAATCTTAAAAAGTTAAGAATTAGTTCATTGTTATGACTAATTAAAATAACTCTTAGTAATTGGTCATACATTAATGACTTCATTTGAAAGGAATATATCATTAATATTAAAGACTTCACTTTAAAGTATATGTCCATTTTATGAATAACAAATGACTTCACTTTAAAAGTATATGTCCACTTTGTGAATAATAAATCTGAAATATTTGATGTTTTCAAAGAGTTTGCATTAAGTTGACAATAAAATAAATGTGAGAGAAAAATCAACATGTTAAAAAGACGAGATAACCTATGTAGTTGGGATCGAATTTTCAACTCTTAAAAAAAGAAAAGACAATCACACTTAGCTCTATATTTATCACATCAAAATGAAGTAGTTGAAATTATGAGCATGACACTTAAATAAAAAATTAAATCAATACTTGAATCTTGTAATCTTGAATATAAAGGATAGGTAGAAACAGTGCATTTAATGACTTATTTTGTCAATCATAGTTTGACTTTGTTTGGAGAGCCTCTCCGAGAGAAGCACGGTTAGTTAAGAAATTATTGTTTACAAATTTGAGATATTTTTGGAGCAATGAAATTTTTGACAAGAGTTAAAAATCCATTTTTGTTGGATATGATAATTCAAATGAAGACTATTAATTACATGATCTCAAGGTGAATTGAACTCACATTTTTAGAGTTGTCCTTTTTAGGAGCTTTTGAGTGTTTACTATGTTGGTTTGCTAGAAGAGAAATATAAAATAAGTGAATATATAGAACTATTAAATTAATAGAAGAAAAAGTATTGATGAAATCTATTAGATTTCCACAATCCATGTAAATGCTATTGGATTCGATTGTGTAGAGTTTTTTAGTCATCAACGTTTCGGATCATACTACATGATCCATCATCAAGATGCAAGAGAGAAAATGAATCAAAAGATGATCCTGATCCATCATCAAGATGCAAGAGAGAAAAGGAAGTAAAAGATGATCCTCTTGATCCATCATTAGGATGCAAGAGAGAAAAGGAAGCAAAAGATGATCCATCTTTTGCTTCCTTTTCTCTCTTGCATCCTGATGATGGATCATGTAGTATGATTTGAAACGTTGATGACTAAAAAACTCTACGCAATCGAATCCAAAAACTCATATAGCAAGTATTAATGAATCAAATTCAGTCTCATTGTCCACTCCATAAAATGAGCACAAAGAACAAACATCACATTCAAGACTATAAGGCTAAGTATGCATCGATGCCAATTGTTCTCAGTGCCCATGAAGCAAGCACTTTGAGGAAACAACTCAATTAAAAAAAAGAGTGCTATGAATTAGGAGGCAAAATTATTTGAAACTAGATATAGGAGTTAGTGCTTTTACTTACTAGTAAAGAAGCCATTGACTGTAAATGGGCCCCTTCAAAACAAAGCTCAAATTTGATGGCTCAATCGTTAAGACAAGAAATGATTGGTTTGAGCTAATGACTACAAATAATTTGAAGTTTTTGAAGGAAATGTTACTCCAAACACAAAGATGTTCATAGTTAGAATGTTAGCATTTACTTCCTAGCACAGTTGTAAAATTCACCAAGGTATAAAATGTTTTAGTCATTCTGTACCTGGGTATAGGATGTTTTAGCTGTTCTATACCACCCAAGGTTCAAAAACTTGGACTCGGCAAACCAAAAAATTGGACTTGGACTCTCAAAAGACTCAACAAAAGGAAAAAACCGTAGTTTTACATAAAAACACAAAGAAATTAATGCATTTAAAGAACATAAGAGCCATAATTGATACATTACACATGTCAAATGAATCTCAAACACTCAATATATGAAATATCATCATAGTTGCAAATATCATCACCTTCATCTTGTTCATTGACCGTCCAATCACCATATGGATCAATTCGTCCAAGTCAATAGACTCATGTGAAACAGCCTCCACCTTTCTAGTGTGAAGGTGAAGGTTATACCGAACAAAGACAAGATCATTGAGTCTCTTTTGGCTCAACCTATTTCTCTTCTTTGTGTGAATGTTCTCAAATGTACTCCAATTTCGTTCACACCCAGAAGCACTACATGGCTAAGACAAAATACATATGACTATCTTTTGAAGATTAGTTGTGCTAGCACCATAAATCTACAAAAAAAAATTTAGAAATATTAGAAATTAGAATTAAGTAAAATATGTAAGTTTGTAACAAATTAACAATCATTATCAAGTTTCTAATTTTTTCTTCTATTATTAAACAAAATGTTTTAACTTTTACCTAGTTGTTATTTTTCTCTCCTATCAATTGCTTGTTGTGAAGAGAAGAGTCTCCCCTTTGCACCCTTGTAGATCTTGAACAATGAACATTTCAAAATTCATAAATAAGAATTGTCAAAGACTCAAACTCAACAATGAGCATTTCCAAATTCATGAATCATAAATAAATTATAAGATATAACAAATGTCAAATCTCACCTCCAACTCATCAAGAACCTTGTCTCTCAAGTCACGGTCACGAATCATCTTATCAATGCATGTAATAACACCTGGCGTGACCTCCTCAGCAACCTTAAATGAATCAAAGAAGTAGAATCTCGGGTTCAAGTAGTATACCAAGGCATGTATCAGTTGGTGGAGCTGGTGTGTCCACCTACGATCAATGATGTGCCAAAGGACTTCATATTTTTTTGAATTTCCACCATAGTAATGTGAAATGGCCTCTTTGGCCCTATCCATGGCCTCATAAATGAAACCCATTAGCATTCCCTCTCCATCCACCATACAAAGAACCCTTACCAAAGGTTATGACACCTAGAAAAATGAAAACAAATTTTAAATTATTACAAAATTAACCCCTAAAAAAATAGCAAGTAGATTCTTCTATAAATTTTCTATTTGGGTCTGTTACTTACCTTGATCAACTCATCTCCGCTTTTGTTGAACCCATCGTAGAAAATAAATACTTACTATCTTCTCTCCCTCAGGTTTTTTGGCATATGCTGACTGCATCCAGGCATTAGACACAAACATTTGCCTAAGATGAGGAATGACACCAAGAATGCTTTGCAATGTGAGAAAATGGCTTGCAAATCGTGTCACTCCTAGTCACACAAGGTTCTTGCCAATTATGTGTTTTCTCATCAAAGCTAGGACCCAAGTATGATTGTAGATGAATTTGGTGACACTTTTAACATTTTCAACCACCCTTTTCACCCAACTAATCTTTCCAATATTCTCTAACAACAAGTCCAAGCAGTGTGTAGCACAAGGACTCCATGTAATTAAAATAATGACTGAAAGGGCAGATGAGAGGTTGTCATAATATAGATGCAGATCAAAGAAAACAGTGACCTATGACAGGGACAACATAGTCATAGATGTCAAGGTAGCAGATGATGAACATTGTATGCAACTTTGGGTTATTTTAGCCATGAACATAGGGCATTGCTCACAGCACTGTTATGACAGAGGTGCAGATCCAAAGACATCAGCAGAGAGTACTGTTTTGAGCAAAGAATAGAAAACACTGTTGTGAGTGGGAGTTATGGCAGGGATACCTTGGTGTCAAAGGCAAAGTATCAAGAATGCCCATAAGCAGTGCAATACAATAAAGAAAAGTGCAGTAACATTGTTGAAGTGTTACCAGTCATTGCACAGTGCTACAAAAAACTATGATTTGCTGCTACAAAAGAATATGGACACCGCTGTTCAAGGTTAATAAAACAGTAAACTAACAGTGAAATAGATCATCAAGGAAGAATTTCTTACATATTGGTGATCTCTGTTAAGAAGGGATCTCAAAGGGTATCCAACATGAATCCGCATCAAAGGTTGAGGAAGATCCTTGTCTTGAGAAACAATAGTGAAAATCTGTATGCTAAGGAGTCTTGAACAAAATACTAGATTGAACTCTCATTGGACAGGAGCAGATCATGAAGATGTAAAACAAAGTGACTATTATGAGAGGTATGCTATGTTGTTATAACAGTCAAATGGCAGATATGATGGAAGTAGCAGAATCTTCTTTATTTGTAACAGAAAAACAGTGGGTTTCACTGTTATAGGGGCAATCTACAGTGAAAAAAGCAGCATTTAGAACAGCTTTGAATCAAAAAAATACAGTGATTTACAAGGTAAAATCAATGCTTTAGGAAAGAACAATAGTGAAATCCACATATTAATGCAGAGGGTACTATGAAAGAAATGGTGACATAATGGGAAAATACATGTCATTGAGATATCATAAAAATGCTGCAAAAGATGCTTGAAAATAATAATATAGAGTTGCTACAAGGAATATCATGAAAACAGAAGTGTAGGTGTAAAAGTAAAAGGATGAAGATGCTAGAGTCTTTATTTCAAAATAGAGGGGTTTCACTATAAAAACATCAGAAATATGAAGGACATTGTCATAAGAGAAGTGCTTCACAAATGCAAGAAAATATTGTGATATCAACAATAATGAATAATAAAGCAGTGAATGAGAAGCATTGAGAATGATGTGATAGGATCTTAGAAAAGTCAATAGCTGATGTAAAAGCAGTGCTATATGCTGTTGCTGTTGTGCTTCTGGGTAAGATTGTGTGATTTTTTTTTGACATCAACGTTTTGGATCATACTCCATGATCCATCATATTAAACTCTCCCATCCTGATGATGGATCATGGAGTATGATCTGAAACGTAGATGTCAAAAAAAAATTTCACACAATCTTACCCAGAAGCACATCAGCAACAGTTCATAGATTGTAGAAATTTACTATCTTTAGTGTTATATGCTGTTGTATTATATCAGAGGGATGAACACAGTGACAACAATGTGTCAAAGCATAGTGATTGATTCTTACTATTAATGACTCCTCTTCAAAGCAATAATGGAGTGGCAAAGAATATCATGGAGATCTCAAAAGTCTGAAAAGTGTAAAAGGGGACAGTCAAAGGCTGTAGACAGTCATAAATCAGAGCAATGAGGCATGAGAAACAGTGCCAAATGATGCGGGAAGACCATGGTTGCTGTTATGGGAGGTTTAAAAGATAGACTAAAATAATGCCAAACAGTTATAGGTATGTAAAAACACATTGTTAGGCCACTGCTCAAGATAAAAGCAGAGTTCAAAGCCATGAAAGAGTAGTGATCTTCTTTGTCACAATGAAGACAAGGATTGTCATGAGTGAAATAGTGATATACAAGGAATACATCAGTAAGTCGTGGTTGGAAGGACAGTGGGAGCAAGGAAATATCAGTCAAAGAAAGTATTGGAAAGAATGGTGATGCAAGAGAGACTAGTGAGGTCATTGTCAGATTCAGAAGGTTATCTCCATTTATGATCAGATTAAGGAAGAGACACCACTGGTATTGAAAAAGATCCGAAGCAGTCATGAAAAGACCAGTTGTTTAGAAAGAGTATAAAGAGTGTAGTAGACAGTAATATGCAATGCCAAAGGTCACTGCTAAGACAACAGGAAAATAGAACACTGCTGGTTCAGGAGAATTCTATATTTCTGTTTTAGTCCTTTCTAGATTCTGTTCAGCAATCTTTCACTAGGAGTTGGTGAAGTTAGACAGAAACACGGTATTCGAATTGGGGCATTTTTTGTATACCTCAATTTTGCATTAAAATTTGTTTTCAGGCACGGGGCCAGGAATGTTTCAAGTTTCAACTGCCTGAAAATTGCTTTTCCCGGCAATTATCCAGCAGCATAGCTGTTTTAGAATGAAATAAAAGACACCAAAAAAATTATCCAGTCGCTTAAAGATTCTAAGAAATAAAACTCTCTAAACCCACGGCAAGCGACTTACCTCAAGATTCTGCACAAATTGTATCGTTCTGAACTATGACTAAAAAAGGGGCAGAATTTGCAGGAAAGAATTACAAACCCTAGCACAGCAGATTTTTGTTTTTTTAAATGAGGCAAACCCAAACCAATCTCCCGACATATGCTGCTTGAATCCATTCACAGTAAAGGAAAAGTGGATCTGAAAAAATTGGAGCTTTAGGCCTACTTATGTTGAGCTTGACACTAGATTTTCGCGTAAGGTGACTACTTGAAAAAAGTATTCTGGCGCTCGAAAATAAATTCAGATGTGAAAATTACTGGATTCCGATTGGTAAAGCCCACGCAATATAGCCTAATTACAGAGTCCTCTTTCGAGATATATTAGTCCCACATGTAGCAGCAAAAACGTACAACGAAGATAATGTCAGTATAAAAAACGAGGGAAGAAGCAGTTTAAAGCATACCTTTCTCGGCCTTTTGGCTAAGATCAAGTGTAGTATCTGTTCTTATCAGTTTAATATCTGATACGTGGCTCAATGAGCCACACGATATTAAATTAATTTCTTGAGGGGGAAGATTCAAACGGTAGCTTGCTGCCAGGATCTTCGAGCGTCGCTTCTGTATTGCACTACAGCAGAAGCCTGGCGCACCCCACACCCAAAGCAATTGTCAAATTTAATTTATGATTTCGTCAATTACATGTCTTTCTGATTTGGTTGTCAATTATGCAAATGTTTTCTGATTTGGTGGAGAAAATTATAGTAGAAATTATCTGTTTATCACAGGGTTGATCTCTTCTTAAGGAGAAAGCTGCTAAATATGTAGGAAGGGGTGGAAAGATTATATTTAAAAATGATCGCTTGATTATATTGTCTTTCTCTGATTCAGATTTTGAGATTATAAACTAGTAAAATCTCAATTTCTAACCAGGACTGTGTGTGGAGCAGAGAGTACGGCAAAGCTGTTGAAAAGGCAAGCATCCATTTCCTGACGGATCGGGATGATCGCGGGGAAACAAACTTAACAAAGATAAATTCCTCTTTGTATCAACTCTCAAAAATGTGGGTGGAATTTTGGAAAAAGAAATTCCGCCATAACTTCTGAAATTTTTGGGACTGAAATTTTGATGATTAATGACATTCGTCTTTATGATGATGTTTTATGATGTTGGTATTATGGTGAAACAATATAGATCAATTGATAATTAGGAGGTATTTTTTACAATAAATTAAATTGTGATATTGCTATTAAGATTTTATTGTGTAGTTTTTGAATCAAACTTATTGAACCATGTTTCGTGAATAGTAATTCATCCCTCACTTAGCACTCATTGTACGTAGATGATGTCCACAACCCACCTCTATGAACATCAACTAGACACAATGTACTAAAAGTTTTCTAATTATTCCCATGAAAGATGGGTTCTTGTTTCTTGTGAACTACTACTCATTCAACATGAATTAATGAGTTTGACTCAAAAATTCATCAAAGGATAGATCAATGCTAGATTTTAGAAAACTTTGAAGAATCTTAAAAAGTTAAGAATTAGTTCATTATTATGACTATATTAGTTTTCATGTGCAACTCTTGGCAATTGATATCATACATTAATGACTTCAATTGAAAGGAATTTGATGTCATACATTAATGACTTCATTTGAAAGGAATATATCATTAATATTAAAGACTTCACTTTAAAAGTATATATCCATTTTATGAA
The DNA here is from genome assembly GCA_027943335.1 of Chamaecyparis obtusa. NCBI lineage: Eukaryota > Viridiplantae > Streptophyta > Pinopsida > Cupressales > Cupressaceae > Chamaecyparis > Chamaecyparis obtusa. The sequence continues at coordinate 210,546 of BSBK01001840.1, read as the reverse complement.
TAACAAATGACTTCACTTTAAAAGTATATGTCCACTTTGTGAATAACAAATCTGAAATATTTGATGTTTTCAAAGAGTTTGTATTAAATTGATAATAAATGTGAGAAAAATAATATGTTAAAAGACGAGATAACCCAGAAGTAGTTGAAATAATGAGCATGACACTTCAATAAAAAATTAAATTTAATACTTGAGTCTTAATCTTGAAGATAAATGATAGGTAGAAATAGTTCAATTAGTGACTTATTTTGTCAATCATAGTTTGACTTTGTTTGGAGAGCCTCTCTCCAAGAAAAGCATGGTTAGGTAAGAAATCATTGTTTAGGAATTTGAGATATTTTGGGAGCAATGAACTTTGATGACAAGAGTTAAAAATGCATCTTTATTGGATATGACAATTCAAATGAAGACTATTAATTGAATGATTTGAGGGTGAATTGAACTCATCTTTTTAGAGTTGTCATTTGTAGGAGCTTTTGAGTGTTTACTATGTTGGTTTGTTAGAAGAGAAATATAAAATAAGTGAATATAGAACTATTAAATTAATAGAAGAAAAAGTATTGATGAATCAAATTTAGTCTCATTGTCTCCATAAAATGAGCACGAAGAACACACATCACATTTAAGACTATAAGGTTAAGTATGCATTGATGACAATTGTTCTAAGTGCCCATGAAGCAAGCACTCTGAGGAAACAACTCAATTAAAAAAAAGAGTACTATGAATTAGGAGGCAAATTTATTTGAAACTAGATATAGGAGTTAGTGTTTTTACTTACTAGTAAAGAAGCCGTTGATTGTAAATGGGCCCCTTCAAAACAAAGCTCGAATTTGATGGCTCAATTGTTAAGACAAGAAATGATTGGTTTGAGCTAATGACTACAAATAATTTAAGGTTGTTGATGGAAATGTTGCTCCACAAAAAATGTTCATAGTTAGAATGTTAGCATTTACTTCCTAGCAGAGTTGTAAAATTTGCCAAATGGATGTTAAAAATGTAGTCTTCAATGGAGGTTGATAAAGGAGGTATATGAGAAACAATTTCCTAGTTTGTTGATAAAGGAGAAAAAACACATGGTATGTTGTTAAAAATAAGAACTAAATGGTTTGAAACAACTTGCATGAGCCAGTTTCTCAAAATTGATATACACTATCCTAATATGGGATTTTAGAAACTTAAGGGTGATCCACACTTATACATAAGATTTTTAATCACCAATTACTCTTTATTGTGTTGTATGTTGGTAATTTACTCATCATTAGGAGTGATTAATCACTTATCCACAAAGTAAAAGAAAATGTGAAGACCAATTTAAAAATGCCTAATATTGGATTACTTCATTACTTTCTTGGAATTGAATAGAAGCAAACACCTATCAGAATATTCCTCTCAAACATAGTACACCAAAGAAATTCTTAAACAATTCAAAATGTAAGACTACAAAGCTTCGTCAACACTAAACGGAGACATGAACAAAGTTGAATGAAAACTTGGGTGGTAAAATGATTAAATAAGAAATGTATAGGAGATTGGTAGGAATTTTGAATTACTTGAATACTACTCATCAAAACATGTCTTATGAAATTGGAATCCTTTTCAAGTTCATGAACATTCAAAACATAGTTATTGGCTAGCCAAAACAATGAGTTTATCTTTAAGGAGTATAAAATTTTATATTAGAATATTCAAAGAACAAATATTTTAGTCAAAATTGTGTTACTACTTGAATCTTGGATATGTCATTGTTACATCAAGTTGTAAGAAACAATCTAATTTTGTATTATCATATTTTGAAGCAAAGAAAAAGGTAGTTGTTTTAGCAACGTGTGCAACAATATGACCTAGTTAATTTCTTGAGGATCTTTGAAATTTGTAACTTGGTACCATAGTTATCCATCATGAAAATCAAGGTGAGATGAAGATGTCAATCTCGATTCTAGTCCTTCATGCTTGTGCAAATTATACTAGAGGACAATGTCACTTCATTCATGAGCATGTCCTCAACAAGAAAATTGAACTAGTTTGTACATCAACAAATAAGTAGCTTGTGGATGTCCTCACCATTTTTGAGTAGGGATAAGTATGTATAATTTCAAGGACTTGGTGTTAAATGTGCTTAATTTGTACATGGGTAATTAATACTACTATTTTTTATAAGCAACCTCATTACATAGATTTTTGTATGATGACAAAGTTAATAATGTTGGAAATTATAAGGATGTCCTTAGTATTTGTTACATAAAGACACATTTATCCATATTTTTCTTACTTTTTAGATATTTAGATGCCTAAATAACATATATAGAAAATATTTATGGAGTTTATGAACTTCCACAAATTTTTTTTAGAATTTTCTTCTATCATGAGATGTTGACTATGGGATTCTTCTAATAGCTTTGGGCCTGAGATCATACTATCCATCTCTAACACATTATTTGAGATAGAGAAAGAAACTTTAATATAATGTATCCAACCAAAGATTTATAATAATTCAAATATGAAAATGGATTCACAAAGTATTATGTTGAATTTCACTTAAATGACCAAAACTAGTCAATAGAGAAGACAATAAATTGATGGACTTTCCAAATAACATCACTAAACTGATTTTTTTGATATGATAAAATGATGTACATGTTTAAAATTTGATTTTACAACAACAACCAAGATCTATCTTTTGTAATATATGAAAATGGATCATTTAGCCTAAACATACAAACTAGAAACTATTTCCAAAAACCATTACATCAGGGGACAACCAAATAAGCCCAACTTCAACTGCTTAGGAGAGTTCGACACTTGTAGACTGATTTTCCTTCTTTTGATTGAATTTATTTAGATATGATTAGAGATTGAAAATGTAAGAACTAGGTTAAACAATGTAAAATTGGTAATAATCGGCATAAACATACAAATGCAAAATTAGAAATTAGTTAAAATATATAGAATTTGAAAGGGGATATTAACACCATATTCATCATTGTGAATTATCTTCCTCAAAACCTCTACTACAAAGATGACATCGGTATTGGAGTTTTGTTGTCCTAACCATTGCTCAAAATTTCCAAAGTCATGGGAAAACTTCTACACTTGCATAGGAGGAACTCTTAAGGTCTCATCTTCATCATGATAAGAGTGAGAAGAGTTGTTCTCAACAACAGGAGGAACTTCATTAGTAGGCATGTTTACCTCATCAAGATTCCTAGGAAATAAAGAGGACTTGGGATCAAAGGAACCCATAAGTCTACAACTTCTCCTAACCAGAATGCTATAGGTAGGACTCTATTTAATAACACAAATGCACAATAAGAGGAAAGGTAAATAGATCTAATGTAAATATGAAATTTGAAAGAGATATGAAAACACTCATCAACTAAGTACAATTGCACATTTATTAAAAAGCACATCTAACCATCAAATCAAACATGATGATCTAATGCATAAAGGGGATCTAACACCAAAAATTAGAATGGAAATGTCATGCCTCAAGTTCACCAAAAATGTACGTGAAGAAAAGGGAAGCAATGCAAAGGGGTAAATTACTCCTTTTCAAACTTGCATACTTAGAAGGAAGATGTCCCAATACGCTCAAGTAGGACCTAAGTGTTGAATGAGACAATGATCCTTGGCTAGAAATGTGTAAATAAAAAATTGAAAGAGGAAAGATGCAATGTAGAAGGCAAAATAGATAAATAGAGATAAAGTTAGAATTAACATATTGATAACTAACATCCATAAACCATAAATGAGTTGAATCGGGGCCCAAACTTCTTACTTAGCTGGGATTTCAGTTTGGCTTGAATTATAGGGTACAAAATGTTTCAAATGTTTTGCACCTAGGAACACAATGTTTCAGAATGTTCTATTCCAAGAACTTTTAGCTGAAGTTTTAGGAACTCTCCAACTGTTCCCAATCAACCCAAAAAAGTTCTGACAACTTTGTAACCTATTCCTGCACACAGAAAAACTGGGAAAATAGTTGGATAAAATGGGTTTCCTAAGTCAAAAAATTATTTAGGAATCAACCATGAAAATGAAAGGAAATTGTATAAAGTAAAGTATGTAAAAAGGTAAAATGTGATTCACCTTGCATAAACCCTCATGGACATATGTATAAATCACTCATACCCATGAAGAATTTAGAATGAGCTTGAATTAAAGGAGTTGGCCTTGGAATGTGGAATATAATCAAGCATGCCCTCACAAATCCATTCTATGAACACCACTTCTAGATATTCAATGTAGATATGCTTAATAATCACTTAAAATGAATGAGAGATGAATGTGGATGGAGGGAAGGATCTTCTTGCTTGCTTGATAACTCCTATACTTGGTCATCATGGGAGAGAATCTTGCTACAATGGAGAATACTTCCTTAGAATTGACTTGGATGATTGAGAAGAAACTAGACTTTGGATTCTTGCCTTCAAATCTTGAATCCAATTGCTTGAATGCTTGATCTCTTGAAAATGCTTGGTTGCTTGCAATTGATCATGAATGTAAATGAATGCTTCTCAAAATGAGGAGAGATAAGGTATTTATATACTTCATCCCACATTTTAGGACTAAAAAATAAGCCAGGTTGACTGCAGGATCTAATTTCCCATTAAAACTCTAATATTGGGCTCCAGACCAAATTTGGGTGAAAACAAGTAGAAACATAATGTCTCAAATGTTATGTTCCTCTAGTTTTTTTAGCGGAAATTGGGACCAGGTGCTTGGATGGTGGAAAAGATGTGGGAAAAGAAGAATCAAGTTGCTAGGATCAAGCATAACAAACACTAGATCTCGAAATTACAAAAATGGGGCTTAATAGAGCATCCAATTATGGGTGCTAACGTTTTAGGAAAGTACACCTTCAAATTGCCTTTGGTCAAGCTTAAAGTTAAATCACTTGGACTATAGTAAGAAAGCCCAATTCACATGATCATATGCCTTACTTATATCTAATTTGACCAAAATTGTATCAGTTTGAGCCCTTCTCACCCAAAGGATTGCTTCACGAGCTATCATAATTCCTTCAATAATAGACCTCCCAGGCATAAACCCACTCAATTCCTTTGAAATAATGTGGGGAACTAATGACATTAGTCTATTAGAAATAACTTTAGTAATGACTTTGTATGTTACATTGCACAAAAAGATAGGTCAAAAATCATCAAAAGTGGCACGTGCATCTTTTTTCAGGTACTAAGGTGTAGACACCTAAATCTGATTACCAATCTAATCTGAATTATGAATCAGATTACAATACCTGGTGTGAAACCTGTAGTATTATGAAATTTGACATAAAAGTTGAAAAGACTAACAACAAGATTGCAAGCCAAAAAGTGTCTCCATTCTATTCAAAATTGGAGTTTATACAAGTCGGATGGATCCCAAGGGTCACACAAATCCCTTGGAATCGAAATGAAGAGTCATCATAATATTTATTACAATCAAACTATTAAAACTATCAAAATTTATCAAAAAACTATATATAAAATTTAGGTCCACTTGGAGAAGGCATAACTTTCTCATCCTAGCTCCAAATTATGAACTGTTTGATGCATTGGAAATGTATTCAAATAATCTTGAACCAAATTTTAAAAATAGCAATGTTATGCGCACCATTTTTTCCCAAAAATGCACTGAAGACCCTCAAAATTGTAATTTACTAAAACATATGAAAATTTGAAAAATTAATTCTGATCATTCCTCCCCCCTTAAGAGGCAATGGGCCCCATTGCACTAATTTGCTACAACAGATGAGGAAATTGTTCTTCAATTTGTTCCTTAGTAAACCACTTGCCTTGATGAGAATACTGACCAACTCAAACCACCTGATACAGAGGAATGTTCTGATTTCTCAAAGTCTTTAAGATGGCTTCAGTAACATGGTCACACTGGACTGGAGCAGTAGTAGATGGATTTAACTCTGTAGCTTGAATGTGTTCAGTAGTTTGGGAGATGTCCAATAAAGGAGGAAAATAGGGTCTCAACAATTCCACATTGAAAATTGGATGCAGTCCCAAAATGGATGGCAAATTAAGTTCAAAAGCATTCTCACCAACTTGTTTCACAATAGTGTATGGTCCATAATGAGGAGGAAGAAGCTTCCTATTTGGTCCATGCAGGCGCTCTTTCTGAAGATGTAACCATACCTTGTCACCAATCTAAAACTGATGAGGAGTTCTATGTTTATCATGCCTTTCCTTATACTTCTGATTATTGTGCTCCAAGATCTCATAAACTTGCTATTGTAGGTGTCTAATGTTATCAATGAATTTTTCTGCTTTATCTACCTCCTTGTCACCATTCAATGGACTATTAGAGTGTAGAGATGGTATTGCTACATCCATAGGTGCCAATGGATAGTACCCAAGAGAAACCTCAAATGGACTGTGCCCTATAGTACTATGAAGTGCACGGTTGTAGCTATGTTGCACATAGGGTAAGCTTTCATCCCATGTGCGAGGATGTTTTGAATGATACATCTGTAAAATATAAATAATCATTTGATTCACCACTTCTGTTTGCCCATCTGTTTGGGGATGGAATGTTGTGGACTTTGTCAATTTGGTGTCCATTTTAGCCCATTGCGCAGACCAAAATTTGTTGATGAACCTGCTATCCCTATCAGAAATAATGGTTTTTGGCAAACCAAAATGAACCCAAACATGTTCAAAAAATAGCTTGGCAGTATCTTCTGCATAAATCATCTTTTTACATGCCACCATGATAGCCATTTTAGAAAACCTATCTACCACAACATATACACAATCATGCCCCTACCTGGTAGTTGGAAGCCCAGGCATAAAATCCATTGAAACAAACTGCCATGGCTTATCAGGAATAGGTAATGGTAAGTATAGACCCAAAGTACGGTTTGTTGGCTTTGCAATTGCATAGGTTGCACAAGCTTGTATATGTGAAATGATATCCTGCTTCATTTTTGGCCAATAGAAATACTTTTGAAGGATAGCAGTAGTCTTACCAATACCAAAATGTCCTGCAACATGACTATAGTGAGCTTCCCATATCATTTTCTTCCATTCCTTGGTGGGTACACATATGTGACCATTATGGCAAAGCAACCCATCCTGCAAGTGAAAATCAGAGACAGACTTTCCTTCTACCAAATTACTATAGATGTTAGCAAAATTAGGGTCAATACTATATAGTTGTTCCCAAGTGGATGATTGATGATTGCATGAATCCAACACTATTGTCAAACCTGCAACTGGAGGCCTACTCAAACAATCTACCACCTTGTTACTGCTTCCTTTTTTATGACTAATGTTGAGGTGAAATTTTTGTAGATAGGCTGATCACCGTTGATGTCTATCATTCTACAACTTCCCTTGTGTTTGCAAGAATTGAAGTGGTTTATGGTCTGTATGTATAACAATTTCCTTTCCCAGTATATAATGTTTCCATTGTTTTTAGGCCTGAACAATGACATATAACTCCTTATCATAGGTGGGGTACCTACGTACTATATCAAAAAAAATTTCACTATGATAGGCAATAGGATACCCATGTTGCATGAGTACCGCACCAAGAGCATAATCAGATGCATTTGTTTCTATCTCAAATGATTGGTGTAGATCTGGGAGGACCAATACTGGTGTTGAACATAATCTGTTCTTTAACTCCTCAAATGCTTGTTGCTTTGCCTCTGTCCACTGAAATTTTGCTTGAGCTCCACCCCTTAGTGATTGATTGAGAGGCCATGATATATGTGAGAAACCAAACACAAATTTGCGATAGAAGTTGGCTAAGCCCAAGAAGCTGTGAAGCTCTGTGAAATTTTTAGGGGATGGCCAATCTTTGATTACTTGAATCTTTGCTGGATCAACATGAACACCCTCAGTATCAATGATATACCCCAAGTATTGAATACTCTGCATACCAAAAGAACACTTCTCAATGTTGGCATAAAGTTTGTGTTTTTGCAAAGTTGAAAGCACTTGTTCAACACGTTGCAAATGCTCAGACCAAGTTCTGCTAAAGATGAGTATGTCATCCAAATAAACAACCACAAAAGAATCAGTGAATGGTCTAAGCACATCATTCATCAACCTCGTAAATGTGGCTGGGGCATTTGTTAGGCCAAAAGGCATGACCAACCATTCAAACAAACCTTCCTTAAATATAAATGTAGTCTTCCACACATCTGCTGGATCAATTGGTACTTGGTGGTATCCAGACTTCAAGTCAATTTTTGTAAAGAAATTAGCCCCCCTAAGTTGGTCCAACAAATCATCAATTTGAGGGATTGGATATCTATTCTTAACAGAGATTTTGTTCAATGCCCTATAATCAATACAAAGTCTCCATGTCTCATCTTTCTTTTTAGCAAGGACAATTGGACTGCCACAAGGTGAAGCACTTGGACGAATGTGTCCTTTCTGAATCAACTCTTGGATTTGTCTCTTAATCTCATCATTTTCCAAAACTGACCTCCTATATATTGGCTCATGTGGTAGTGGTGTGCCTGGGATTAAATCAATAGAGTGATTGACTTGATAGTGTGTTGGTAATCCCACTAGTGGTTTAAACACAATATGATATTCCTTTAGAATTTTATCGATCTGATTTTGTTGATTCTCTATTATGGTTACCTTAGCATGTGTATTAAGAACAACTGACTTTGTTTGTTCAGGGTGAATAATGAGTAGAACAAAAGCTCCAGTTTGAGTAATCAAGCGTTTACATTGTTTAGCAGTTATTAAAGAAGTAGTTTGTGTTGGACATACCTCTGGTATTCGATATCTCTTCCCATTAAGCTTGATTGTAACACTACGTGGCCTGGACTCATACACCCCATGCCTTTGATACATGTATGGTTGCCTCAACAAGACATCACATACATCCAGTGGTGCTATATCACACATCACTTCATCCTTGAAAGGCTTGATTGAATATGGTAGACGACATTGTTGATTTATTTGGATATCTTGTCCCTCATTTACCCATCCCATAGAGTATGGTTGTGGGTGTCTTGTCACTTTCAAATTTAATCTTTTGATTGTCTCCCTAGAGATAAAATTCTTTTGACTCCCATTGTCAACAATAAAATGCAAAGGCTTTCCATCAACCCACATCTATGAATGAAAAAGTCTTTCTTCATCTTCACAGGGCAATACTTTAGTAGTTCCGACTACGACATATGGGTTTGCTTCTATGATGGAATCATTCTCCTCTTTATCAGAGTTATCTATTGGTGATGATTCAGGTTCAGCTTCCTCTCCTTGTATTTCTGTCATCAAATTTTTAATACTTCGACAATCCTTTGTATTATGGGTTGGGGACTTATGCATCTCACACCACATGCCTGTATCTGTTTGTGTCTTTTTAGTAGCCCACCATGTGTTCTTCAGTGAATTTGAATGAGGTTCCTTTGTCACTTGTTTTCCTACAAATTTATTGCCACCTTCAACCCTTGGCTTATTATTTGCAAAGTAGTCCCTCTTTCCTTTCTGCTTGAATTTGTCTTCAATTTTTGTAGTGTATTTATAAGTAGTTGCCCATGTCTCAACATTCAAAAATTCCATCTCTATTTAAATATACCTGTGAAGTCCACTCCGATATTTCAAAATCTAATGCTTCCCTGAATCCTCAATACCAAGTTTTGCTGAAAGTGAATGGAACATATTGGTACAATCTTGCACAGACTGATCCCTCTTTTGTCGAAGTAGTTGCCATTCTATGTATTTTTGTTCATATACATCCTTAGGAAGGTAAGTTTCTTTTATGTATTCCACAAATTCTCCCCATGTGGGCTTCTTCTCAAGAGATAATCCAAAACTATCTTCAATAGTTAATTCTCGTTCTTTATTTGCTAGTTTGGTTTCCCATGCTAATTTCACATGGGTTTCAGCTTTGAGGAGAGAAAATGTTATTTTTTCTGCATCTGAGAAATCATTTACACAAAAGTATCTATCCAAATTCGATAACCAATTATCAACAGCTTCAAAATCAACTTTTCCTTCAAAATTCGGGATGTCAAAATTGACCTGCACCTTGAAAGGGGTACTTCCATGAAATGGTGTTCCTAATCCAAAGGGTTTTTGATTCTGTAGAAGGTCTGAAAATTGACTCATCATCTCCTCTCGTTGCTTATTTAAAGCTTCCTCTATCAACTACTTAATAGCATCGTCTGACATCTTTGATCGCGTGCATCTCAAAGGTGGATATTCTGACAAATCTTGTGTATCCAATCCTAATCTTTGGTAGGAAGACCTTGTGTGAATTGGCATAAAGGAGCATTCCCGCTTTGATACCACTGATCTGAATTATGAATCATATTACAATACTTGGTGTGAAACCTGCAGTATTGTGAAAATTGACATAAAAGCTGAAAAGACTAACAACAAGATTGCAAGCCAAAAAGTGTATCCATTCTATTCAAAATTGGAGTTTATACAAGTCAGATGGATCCCAAGGGTCACACAAATCCCTTGGAATCAAAATGAAGAGTCATCATAATATTTATTACAATTAAACTATTAAAAGTATCAAAATTTATCAAAAAGCTATATATAAAATTTAGGTCCACTTGGAGAAGGCATAACTTTCTCATCCTAGCTCCGAATTACAAACCGTTTGATGCATTGGAAAGGTATTCAAATAATCTTGAACCAAATTTTTAAAATAGCAATGTTCTGCGCACCATTTTTGCCCAGAAATGCACCAAAGACCCTCAAAATTGTAATTTACTAAAACATATGAAATTTTGAAAAATTAATCCTGATCACAATCTCCTTAATCAAATTTAGCTCTTTGTTAGGCATCATTAATTACATATTTATTATTTAATTAATTTATGTCAATCTCCTAATTAATTAATTTAATAATTAATTATATTCCAATAAATTAAATCAGCACTTTGTAGTTGTTTGATTAATTAAACCCCCTTCCTCTATTAATTAAACAAATACTCTTATTTGGTTAATTAATTTATTTATTATATTTCTATCTATTTGTGAATTAATAAATTAATCAATTTAATTTAATTTGGGCACATGGATCCTAACTTTAACCCCTAACCTAACCACCCTTCAACCACCTAATCTAAGCCTAATCACCCACTAATCATTTGCACAATCATAATCTATGGATTAAGAAATCCTAACCCAACCCAAGTCAAATCTCATGTCACATCTTCAAATTCCCCAATTCTCTCACCTCATGTCAACCTTAAATGCTCTTACACATCTCTTACACACTCCATCTCCCTCTTACACCTTTGTCCCCCATCCCTCTTCCCAAAATGGTCACATTCCTCAAGGGATTTGACCTCTCCTCACAAGCTCTCTCCTTGTGACACTTGTCACAATGCTATGCATTTGAGAAAGCATAATCCATGTGTTCTCTCTTGGATGCATCTCGACCCTTCCTCATCTTTGCATCTTGACGTACTGTCCATTCCTCACTCTCCTTGCCTATAAATTGAACCCTCATCTCCTTCATTTTCATCCACCTTTTATGCATTGTTATCATGCCATTTTGAAGAGTAAAAATACAAACCCTACCCTCATAATGCCAAAATCATTCCAAAGTCATATCTTTTGAAGCTTGAGCACACATCCAATTCATTGGAAAAATCTACACATCAAAGGGAGATAGCTTGGGTTAAGAGGTTTGCATTCTCTTAGTATTTTAGCTCTCTTTTGTCTAATCATATATGTGGTTTTGATGTTGTGTTTTGAGTACTTTCATGGTTATTGTAAATTCCTTTAAACACATTTTCATAGCTTAAACCCACAATCCATAGTCTGGTATGCTATTGCTTTTGGAGATGATTGTGTAATTCTTTGTTAGCATCAATTTTTTCAGATCACACTCTACGATCCATCATCAGGATGAAAAAGAGATGAAAGAGAAAATGATTTTTTTCTTTCATCTCTTTCTCATCCTGATGATGGATCATAGAGAGTGATTTGAAATGTTGATGCTTTAAAATAATTACACAATCATTTCCAAAAGCAATAATGCACAAGGATCAACATTTGAAGTAGTCAAATGATGAATTGGTTACAGATCATGGGAGAATGTCAAGAGACTTTAATATTCATTCTTAAGTATGGAACAAGTCTAGGAATTAGTGGACAAGCTATATTTTCTCCTATTGTAATTAGATAGTTAGTTGTTCCTCTTTTGATGGATGGTTTTCCTTCTTCCTAATTCAATAATAATTCTTATTTGCCAATTCATTTGGGCATTGATTTGTTAGTGGTTAGTTATTTAGGAGATTTTGTTATAAATAAGAAGCTGAAATTCTTCAGAGGTTAGCTAGACATTAGTTACTCTATGCAATGTAGAATTCCAATTTTCAATATAGTTTCAATTAGGTTTCATCTATGACTTGTAAACAATATTTTTTGCATGAATGAATAAAATGATGAAGTTTTGAATTTATACTGTGAAATGAGTTTTGGGTATACTCATCCAAGGGGGCCCACTTGGTGAGTAATCCCTTTTTATTTCAGCATTGCTTTTCCTTCGGTTATAGTTACAATTTTGGAGTTTGACTATTCCTACAACCAAAGTAGACATAATAGTTTCATGTATGACTGTCCTAAACTTTTCTATAGTTATTTGCATAAAATTAGCCTTAGCATTAGATTTTGTTAAGCACTTGAATACTTCATTTTGAAGCATTCAATTCCAAGTATTATTTATTTTCAAGTTGTAGGATAACATGGCTTTAACTGGGAGATAGCCAAACAATCCCTATAATGCCAAATTTTCCTCACAACATTGAAGCTTGAGAATCATCCTTTGAGCACACATCCAAAAGCTTGGACAAATCTACACTACGAATGGAGGCTACTTGGGTTTGAGGTTTGCATTCCCTATTACTTTTTGGGTTTAATTTGTAGGTCTAATCTATACATTTCTTTGATAGTATAGTTGAATGTTTAGACTTATTTAGGCATTTCTTTTACTATTGCTTTTCATTGCACACACAAGGCAATAAAGGTATTTTTAAGGTCTCAATGCATATATCATAAAGATGTCGATTCTTCCACAACCCCTAATAGATCCAATTTGATTTCTTCCCAAGCCTTCTGAAAGAAACTAATTGGGAAACCATCTAGGACCAGAGCTTTATCACTCCCAAGAGAAAAAAATATTGTCTTCACTTCTTCAAGGGAAATCAATTTAAGAATAGATACATTTTTATTTTGAGAAATATTCTTCAGAATAATAGTTTCCACTTCATAAAAATTAGCCATCGAGAACTAGTCTGAATTTAGTAAAGTAGAAAAATACCTAATAGCCTCCTTATTGATGTCCTCCCATTCATAGAGATTATCTCCATTGGTATATTTGATCGCAATAATTTTATTCTTGAAGTGCCTTGCCTTTACAAAGGAGTGGAAGAATTCGGTGTTCCTATCCCTAGCTTTGAGCCAACATTCCCTAGACTTTTGCTTCCAATACAACTCTTCACACACCAAAATCTCAGAGAGTTCATACATCAAATCTTTCTCTTTCTGAAATTACATAGCAACCATCCCATGTATAATAACCACAAAATTTGATTGCTTTAGTTCTTTTTCTATTCTTTCCTTTTCCACAAAAATGTCTTTAAACTGATTTTTGTTTCATTCTTTAAGCTTCTCCTTGATATATTGGATATTTTTTAAAAAGCCTTCATGCCATCCTCTATTGGAGCATATTTCCACCAATAATAAATAAGTTGGGGCAAATTTGGGTCTCCAAACCACATGAATTCAAATTTGAAGGGAGAATGAATCAGTGGAAATCATCTTGAAAATATAGAGCAATGGAAAGCGGTTCGACCCTAGAAAATGAAGGATAAGGGATTCAAAAATTAAAGGACATTGACTCCAATTCCCAGCCACAAAGAACCAATCAAACTTTTATGCAATATTGGAGAAACATTTTCTCCTATTTGTCCAAGTGAAATCTCCATCCTCAGGGGTGGTCTCTTCCATGTTATTGCCAAAAATAAAGAATTAAAAATCAGATTGCACTGATCCAAAACTCTTTATGTCCCAACTCTTATCTTATGACACTCTACTAGCACTAAAAACACCCCCATAAGTATGAGAGAAGAACAAGGGGTTGTATACAATTTCTTATTTGATTCCAAATCAGTCTTTTTTGAGATGTACCATCCAGACCATAGACATTGTAGAAGAAAAATTATTTATTGTATCCAACCAAATGCACCTTCACTAGTTGCCAAAGATGCATGAAGTTAATCTTTGACACACCTACTTTTTGTGGGTTTCATAAAAAATCCAAGCCCCTAGATGCTCTAGAAGAATCAACACACAAACCATCCCATGTTCACCATCTCCCAAGCATAACTTCAAAGTTAGCTTTAACCATTTTAGTTTCCTGCAACAAAATAAAATTTGGACTCTCAAGATCAAAAAATCTTTTGATCATGTGTCTTTTTTCAAAGCTATTGCAACCTCTTACATTACAAGATATGCCCTTCATTGTGCCTTGGAAGGGAAAAGGACTTCCTAGAACATAGCTTTCCTTGTCCTTTGTTGGTACCAACCAATTCTAACTTTAACTTTTTGATTCTAGGTCCTCTCCTTTTCTCACCAATCTTAGCTTTCTTGGTCTTAGTTTGGGTTTGATTCATCATTCTCATATCCAAAATCTTTAGCACCTAAACTAAAGTCTTTATCAAACCATGAAAAACTAAAATCCTTCACTTTACCTTATTCCCTTGACAATCTAGTACAAACCACCTATGAATATGTTTCCAGAGAATTTGTAGCCAAAGAATCCACAATTGGTGCTTCCTCAATAAAACGATTCATCTCCCCACCACTAAAAAGTGGGAAGGGAATTGATCCAACCTCATGAGCCACTTGTAAATGTGTTAAATCACCGACACCAAAAATTGGGGGCATTATGTCCTCCATTGCATCCACACCAGAGTCTTGATAATGGGTAGCCTTAGCAAGAGAGCGTAGAACATCCATCCCAATTGTCTGCTCAATAGGTTCTACTTGTGAAACAGAGAATCCAAAGACAACCTTATGAAATTCATCATCTGTGTGGATCTTGGGATTTCTAGCATCAAGAGTAGGTTCATCTGTCTTTTGAGAATTTAAAAAAGGACGAGCCTCATTCAAACTACTCAAATGTTGACCATCATGGCTTATAGTCAATGGGTCAGAAGGTGAAAGATCTTTATCATACATTACCGTACACTCCTTATAATTATTATCATGCAACACCAATGGAGGAATAACATATTCTCCCACTCGATCCTCTACCATGCCTCATTGTCCTCCTATCCAACTTGAGGTGTAGATGCATTCAAAACAATTGGCTCATTTTGACTATCCTTTTTGTTCTCATCGATGGACATTTGAATGACGCTATTGTTGTAGGCTTCATTTACCCCCGCCTCCCCATTGCAATCCTTTATGCATTCCAACTGTGTATGACCATTTTTTTTGTATCTTTTACATCTATCTACCACCTATTTGATTTCAATGGTTTGTACCCAAACTCATGTATTAGTACAAAGCTTTATCTTCTTTGGAAGCGAAGTAGACATGCTTCGACTAATATAGATTCTAGAGTACATACTACAATCCTTGTTTTCCACCCCTTCACCAACACGAATAAAGTTTCCCAATCTATTACCAATAGTCAAAGGGAAGATTGTATAATCTGATCCACATCAAAATCTCTTCCATATTGGTCTTTAAAGGATTGAAGTTTGGTTCACGGTCCTTTAGAAAGAAACCAATGCCCTCATCATGTATGGACCATTGTCGAAGATCCATTTCTTATCCTCAGTCGTCTCACAAATGACCAAAAGAAAAGCATTGGGTAGGGTTTTTAGTTCAACTTTGCATGGCCAAGTTTTTGTGCATCAATGTTTGACCCTAGCCAACGCAGGCCATTCCCTAGCCAATTTCATTAAAAAGCCCTTTTCCCTTAGCCAACAGATAACATCATTCCAACCTAGGTGATCAATTGAAACAAAGAGCTTCTTACTACTTGTAGGTTGAGGACATACCTTGGACGGTCCTACTTTAGCCATCTATTCCTTTGGAACCCATATATTTTTTCAATACTTTTCCAATCCCCCAACCTACTAAAAAGCAAACTAGGGTAGTTCATGCTCACCCATTGTTTCCAGGAACGATTAACTCTGTTATTTGCTTTGCCATTCACCCATTTTCTAGAAAACTTTTGCTTATATCCATAATGACTATCCTCCAACGTTCATCAGGGTGGTTTCTAGGCACTTGGTTGAAAGCCCTATAGTTCAGTTAGTTTTTCTCTCAAAATCCATAGCCACTACGATTCTGAAACCCTAAAAGCCCTTGCTCCCTCTCCTTCACTCCATCCAATTTGATATATATGCACACATCTTAATGCAACCACCCAATGAGTAATGATCCAAGCAAATCATATGTATTAGCTAATGTATTTTAGAGAGAATTCTATAAAGAAATCTAAAATGATCTATTTACATAAATATTTTAAAGATTAGGTATACGTACTGGGTATTCTTGATCGCATTTTAACCCAATTTAGAATCTCTTATGCCGAACCAAGTACAGCAATGGGCAAAGCCAAAAGTTTAGAAAAACGAAAAAAGGAGTTTTTCTATTTGTGAAACCCTATTTTCAAAATAATGAAAAGGGTTTTCCTTATTGTAAAACCCTATCTTTTTGGGGACGGACGAAACCCTAGCCAGCTCTCCCTTTCTGGGAGAGTATATTTTCTAACATGCCTGTTCCTTACTGATGGGAAGGTTTCACTTTGGTTTGTTCCGAATTCATTTTTTCTTGTGCCTGTAATATTTTGTGAGTTGTTTTTAGATCGGGAAGCAGGACTCTTTAAAGTCTATCGTTGATGGGTTCAAACGTTTTTTAGATTTCGTGTTGTTTTAATCTGAAATAATCACTGTTTGATTTGGTGAGTGATTGCCTTTTTTTTGAAAAAATTAGATCTTTTGGTTTCTGTTGATGTTAGTGTTCCATGGCTAACTGTGTGTAATTGCTTATGGAATGGTTTTTCGGTGTTTGATAAAGGATGTCGCGTAACATGCAAATTTTTTGTGGGCATCCCTTGGCATATGATGAGATTTGTTGAACTAGAATTCGACAAGATAATGAGGATAAAACAAAAAAAATTTCACTTGCGCTCTGATGCTTTTCGCCCAGTTGATTTTTTTTATTATCTCTCCATTGATGGCGATTTTTTGTAAAGCATTTCTCTAATTACTAGTCAGGCTAAGGCAGTTACACATGTTTTCTGAAAATTTAAGGTACCCGATCGGGTCTTCTGATTCGTCTTTGAATGATACGTTTTTAATATTGACTTCGTTGCCTTGTGGTTTCAGGGCATAGTATGCTTTGCAAGGATATGCTATATCTATGTTCTACTTGATGGTTGTTGTTCTGATGCCTATAGAACAAAGATATCACTGTTTTGAGTTAAACAAATCTACCTCTGTATTGTTTCTTTTTAGCTGCAGAAGAAGGCTAATCCTTGCATCAAATTAATATTAAATGCCCATAGGAATAGTTGTTTTATGGTTTTAATGATATTTGTGGAGTCTAGATCGAGTAGTAGATGGATGAAATGGTTCTAATAAAGATTTGTTAAGTGTCGATAAGTGAGTTTGGTTGTAGATAGGTAAACACTTACAGGGAATCTCATCTCCAATTAGAATATTCAAGACTAATACCCTAATGGGGTTTAAACTCTGATAGCAAGAATAATCACACCAAAACTTAATCACTGTTGGCTGTATAATGCCATTTCAATACAATCAAGAGTTGGGAGATCCTAGCTTAGATGCCAGTTCGAGGACGCTTAATTAATGTTGAAATGTTGAAGTCAACTGTTTTCCGCGCAGGATTATGGGATTTTCACCTTGGGAGATCCTAGCTTAGATGTAAGTCTGAGGAAGCTTAATTAATGTGTTGAAATATCGAGTTCAACTGCTTTTCCTTCCGGATTATAAGTTTTTCACCTGCAACTTTCATTAGCATGATTTGTATTATAAGGAAAAAAATATTGAAAATCTGTCAAACACAGTTCGGGGAAATGAGTAATTTCTCTGCTGTTGGTCCGTTGAACTGGCCAATTTTACCTTGTAAGCAATCTCTCTATTATTCCAACTGTATTCCGTGGTCATCTATTTTATGCTTGTTTTGGTGCAAGATATAATTTCCAATCCTGCATGTTTCATTTGAAGAAATAATACAAACTGAAGAAATCTCCTATCTTTTAAATAAGCTAGAATTGATAATTTTTATCAAGAAGTAGGTAGTTCTCCACGATCTTTAACCTAATTAATGGTCGTTCTTAACTTTAGCGGGTGTAAGAAAGTGTTCACTCAAGTGAACAGCGCTTGGAATGCTTTCTTTAAGAAATATACAATGGGCGAGTTTTCGCAGGCCGGTCACCTTGCCTAGACATTAGTCATGGAAAACTGGTCTAAGTTGTCTTCAGCCAAATTTTAGGCCTGGTAGCAAAACCAAAATGTAGCTTTGGACTACTGATTTCTTGGCATACTATCTTTCTAGTGAAAGGCCTGCATTTGGTGGTCATTGGAGTGAGTGAGATAAGTGAATTTTGAACGGCTTTTATAGTCACTATTTTGCCAGATGCTTTGAAGTCCTCGTTATCTGAATCAAGAGATCCAGAAAATTTACATCCTGTTTGGAGAATGTGCAAGCAAAATTTGTGATGTCCAAATGGTAGGTTAGTTTTTACTTTTCTTGTGCTAAATGGCTCGGAGTAAGAGTTGGGAGTTTATGGCCTTTGTTGCGATCGATTAGAGGGGCTAGAAATTCATGTTGGTATAATCTTACAGAATCATTGTTTTGCCATTTATTTGGTGCGATTTTCTTGCCATTTGGAGATACAGGGGGCACATTCCCTATAATTAGCAGTGGGAAAACCATCTACTGGCCTGGCGCCTGATGGGCTAACAGCCAATTATTTATTTAACTCTATCGATGGAAACCGTTACAATTTTAATGCCTAATGGTGAGGTTACCCTACGTTTTCTGACTGGAACTAATTTTTATGGGCTTTATGGTGTGACTGGATGCATGTAATCTCCTAGGTTTGTGGGAAAGTATCTTTTGCTATTTTGCTGTTTTTTTCAATATAGTGTTCTAGTAAGGTTTTTGCTGTGGTGATAATGTAGATAATTGGATGTTCAAAGAGGCCAATGATGTGAGACAATATTTGCTACTCTTGATTGCCTTGGAGCATCTGATGATAGCTAACCACCAAGATCTCTGAGGTCCTTTTAAGTAAGTATTTTGATTTTGTTGCTGTTGATTTAGAAGATTTCTATTCAACTTAGCGCTGCTGTCTATAAATTCTATTATCTCGCTCATTTTTTTCAATATATTATGTCTGACTGTTATTTATGATTTCACTAGTGAAATGCATATCCTGCATGAACGTGGTATTAAATGTACAAACAAGTTGACTTGTTTGAATTACGTTGCTTTTTTATTCAAAAGCAATTTTGACTGTCATTGATGGGTTATGTGCCTCCTACCGCCACTTCACTACACAAAAGGGTGGCTGTAGTTTTGTAATCTATATCTGCACTTGTATGCTCTGTTATGTGCCTCGGGAGGGTTTTTGGAGAAATTCATGGGCGTTCTAGCTGTAGAGCCCATGTGAATTCAAATGTGATCCATGTTGCCTTTCTATTATATTGGTGGGAGTTTTTTAATCTCCCTAATCAAAACTGTACATTTAGTGGTTTTGGTATATATGTTTAATGATTTTTCTAGTGCAGCATTGAATATTTATAATAATATTTATTTGCAGTGTAAATTGTATGTATACGAGTAAGTCTCCTCTCATGCTATTTACCAATTTTGTTACTGGTTTTAGAGCTCCGAGTCATAGCTGGTCCATGTAAAATGACATTAGAGACAGTTATATGTATAAAAGCTTTTTTGTCCTGAGATACCTTTTTACCTGCTATTAGCACTGCAATTTGTGGCTCTGTGACAGTGGATTCAGTAGATGGACAAAACCAAATCGATGAGATTTTATGCTACATCTGTTGTGGAGTATACAACATAATAATTTTCGTTAATGACTGACTATTCGATGCTCATTTGCCGAAAAAGTAAAGCAATGGGAATTTATGTTTTGTTTGAGTTTGAATTGTGATGGATGTGTATTGGATTCTTCTAGAGAGCATTAGCCAAATTTACAATGGTTTTGTGTCAAGCCAGGTTGATTTGAATAAATCACTTTTATTCTAAATTATTTATTGCATTGATATGAAAATAAAACAAAATACAATTTATAATATGCAGAGTTAGTTATGAATCTGTCTGCAGTTACAAGGAACAGAAAAATAAACTATCTCTCTGCAGTTATGAAGAACAGAAAATTAAACTAAATAATAATAAACTAAAAACTAACAACAATAGTCTAATAAGCTTGATGATTAACAGTGTAACATCCCCCCTTAATCTAAAGGGGTTAAACCAATCATGCTCCGAAACTTCTCAAACTTTTCTCCTAGAGCTTTGGTAAAAATATCTGCAGGCTGAGCATTAGTAGGATAATAGTGGAGGTGCACAATTCCATCTTTCACATGGTGTCGAAAAAAATGAAATTTAGTGCTGATGTATTTAGTATGATCATGAAAGACTAGATTTTTTGCCATTTTAATTGCTGATTGATTATCAACAAAAAGTGGAGTAGAAGAAATTTGTTGGGCTTGTAAATCTGTAAGAATCTTTCGAAGCCATAAGATCTCTCGAGTAGCTTTAGAAGCTGCCATATACTTCAGCTTCTGTAGAAGAGAGAGCTGGAACAGATTGCTTCTTTGATTTTCACGAAATAGACTTGTAACTTGGAAGTGCTTGAGCCCATGGTTTTGAGTGCCTCTTAAATATCAAAGAACATGTTTGGCTGCTAATAATCAATGACTTTCTTGAGGTTGTTGCATGAATTTGGAGAGAACTCCAACAGCAAAAGAAATATCGAGACGAGTAGTAGTCGCATAAATCAAACTACCAACAAGTTGCTTGTAGGGAGTTGGATCAACCAACACCATAGAATCAGTGGAAGTGAGCTTGAGATTTTGTTCCATTGGAGTACTAAGAGATTTGCAATCTGTCATGCCAAATTTAGAGAGAAGACACCCAAATAGTAATGTAGATGACCTAAATCAGTCATTTCAAACCCTTGCTTCAATTGAGCTTTCACAATTTGAGTAGAAGCCTCATTGTAACTAGGAAGAAATAAATCATCCACATAAACAACAAGATAAACAATAATTCCATCAACTTTTTGAACAAAAAGAGTTGCATCATCAAATTCAAAATGCTGAAAATTCAACTCCAAGAGATGTTGAGTGATTTTTTGATACCATGCGTAGGGGGCTTGCTTCAAACCATATAATGATTTAATGAGCTTGCACACCTGGTGTTGTTTTCCATGGACTTCATATCCTTCTGGTTGTGTCATATATATTGTTTTTGTGAGATCACCATTCAAGAATGTGGTTTTTACATCGAGTTGATGTACTTTCCACCCATGTTGTGCGGTAAGAGCTAACAAAGCACGAATGGTGGTCCATTTTGCAGTAGGAGCAAAAGTTTCATCATAATCTATGCCCTCTTTTTGAGCATAACCTTTGGCAACAAGGTTGGCTTTGTGTTTATCAAGTGTGCCATCAGCTTTATATTTATTTTTAAAAATCCATTTACAACCAATAAGTTTATAGCCAAGTGGTGGATCAACTAATTCCCATGTACCATTTTTTTGAAGTGCACCATACTCAATTTGCATAGCTTTTTGCCACACTTGAATATGCTTAGCTTCTTTATATGAATTTGGTTCAGTATCTATTGTCAAATTTAGTTCATTTGAATTAGTACTGGGAATAGAGGATTGAGTTTGTTGCCTTAGTTTGTAAGAACTTCTTGTACCAGTTTTTCCAATTTCATCTTGTCTTAAATCTTTTAACATTCTCTCTACCTGTTTGGCCCATTTATGAGAAGATTAAGTTTGGACTAATGGCACCTCTAAAGCTTGAGGATGATCTTTATGAGTTAATGATGGTGCTGAAATATCAAGCTCAACACTAGGAGATAGATCATTATGAGAGGTGGCCTCTATGTGCAAAGGAACAACTGCATCAACTTGAGTTGGTGTATTTTGAGAAATAGACTTTTCACATGTATCAAGTCCTTCATGATGTGAGATATCACAAGGAAATTCTATCAAAGGAGAAACTTTTGCGGAGTTATTCAATTGTTTGAAATCATTTGGAGGATTCACAAAATACAACAAGGGCAATAAAAAACTTTCTATGAACCTCATCATACAACCGATATGCTTTTGAAGAATCTAAATAGTCAAGAAAAATGCACTTATAACTATGTTGACCCAACCTATTCGTTCGTTCCTTAGGGATCAAAACATAGCAAGTAGAGCCACAAATTTGAAAGTGTCGAACAAAAGGAGGATAGCCATACCATATGTCATAAGGAATTGCTTGGTGGAGAGCAGATGATGGAGATCTATTGCGAAGATAAATTGCTATTTTTGCTACTTCAGCCCAAAAATGTAATGGGACACCTTTGAAATACATTGCTCGAACCATGTTCATGATCGTTTTGTTCATTCTTTCAACAACGCCATTTTCTCATTTTCTTGAGGAGTTCCTAGAACAGTGAGATGATGTTGAATTCCATTTTGAGGAAGATAATCCTCAAAAATTAGAGAAGTAAATTCTCCACCATTATCAGTTAACAAAAAACTTTTTAAAGATTTCAAAAGTTTTTTATTTTTGCTGCAAGAAATAAATCCACGTCATACGACTATAATCATCTATGAACAACATGAAATATTTAGATCCGCAACTTAAATCGAATAGTTCCTTTTTCCCACGGGTTGGAGACTTGATTTATCTGCTAAGAAAATTGGACCACATACACCATGAATCATGCTATGAAGTATTAGATACAAATTCTAAGACAGTAAACACATATTGATCATTATCACTATCACAAGCAAATTGGGCTGCCTTTGAAACCTTTTCACTTGAAGTTTTATCATCATTATGAATTTTGGTTTTATCTTTTTGTTTAAAGGAGTTTTCTTTAAAACTTTCTATTTTATCCCATGAGAGCTTGCATTCATGTGCTTCATGACCACCTTTTCTACCACACCTTTTACAATATAGATGTCGATCATTTTGATTATCATTTTGTCTCCATTGACCTCTACTTTTTCCTTTATCATTATAAGTAGTTTTAGAAGAACTCTTATTCATAGGTTTTTCTTTTTGATGAGCCAAACAAACATTTTCACTAGCATTATCTATTTTCCTTCCAAAAGCTTTTTCACGTTGAGCTAGCTTTCCAACCAATTGATCAAAAGTAATAGTTTTTAATTGATTACTTGCTTGAAGGGACTCAAGATAAGTGGAATGTGTTGGAAGAAGTGCCTTAATAAAAGCTATGAGATAAATATCAATTTTCCCACCAGCGGTATCAATATCTTGTTTTATGCTTTGATTTCAGAAGCCAGACTCGTAGCATCACCATTCTTCAATTCAAGATTAAATAATTTTAATTGTAATTGAATAAATTCTAATTCTGAATGAGAATCATATAAATATTTTAGTGTGTGAAGTGCATCCCAAGCAAATGTGCATCCTTGTATATGTCGGTAGACATCTCTATTAACTGAAGCTCTTATCAAAGCCAAAGCTTTTGAATTTTTATATTGCCAAATTTCTTTTTCTTTAGCATCTATTGGTTCTACAGGTTGGGTACTTCCATCACATATTTTATATCATAAATCATTGAAAATGAGTGTATTTTCTACTTTTCTATGCCATTCCAACCATGTATCTTTTCTAGTTAAAGTTTCCCCAATCAATGAGACAATAGACTTGCATTGTGAATCTAAATAAATAGTTTGCACAAATTGCAAAGTGAAATAAACCTAAAAAGAGAAAAAATAAAAGTCACCTCAATATTTGCCCCTTCTTCTATAATTTATCCGACAAGCAAAGAAAAACTTCCCTTGTATGATTTTGAATTGGAAACTGCAATAAAATATGAATGGAAAATATGAAATAGAAAACTTCGCTCTGATACCACTGTCACGCGAGGTTGATTTGAATAAATCACTTTTATTCTAAATTATTGCATTGATATGAAAACAAAACAAAATACAATTTATAATATGCAGAGTTTGTTACGAATCTCTTTGCAGTTACAAAGAACAGAAAAATAAACTATCTCTCTGCAGTTACGAAGAGCAAAAAATTAAACTAAAAACTAACAACAATAGTCTAATAAGCTTGATGATTAATGGTGTAACATATGTGATGATGTTTCTATGATGGATTGTTATCATCAGCTTGCAGATGGTGGAATGAATGATGCAGGGGGCAGGTTATTAGGGATGTTTAACCAGAATTGGCTATGCAACCGAATGTTAAAAAACCGTCATGTCAAGTGCAAACATTCGGTTGCATAGAGAATGTTTGTTTTACCATTTGTAATGTATTGCAAACCTTGTTAAGGTTTTAAATATTAAATAAAATGCAAAGCTTCTTGTGTTCATACTTCAATTTTTCTTTGTGATGTATTCTAGATGAAGGTATTATATTCAAAACTATTTATGTTGTTGGATGTCTATATCCATGTCTATCTAGGATAAGGATATTAGCTAAAAAAATTATTTGATAGCTATTTTTCAATTAATTGATCCCTTAATTTAGAACCCATGATAAAAAGGTACAAATATGTCTATTGATTAAAGCTTTTACTATATCTGTTTTTCTCTATTGGTCATCTACATCTCTTATCTACCTTTCTCCTAATATTGTTGATTGGTCAAGGGCTGAGGCTAATTATATTGTAATTTTATACGCATATTTTGTGTTTTGGCTGATAGGTACCTAGGTGAGGATAAAGATAGCCAATGGGACATATTGCCTCACAAACTGATAGCTTTTACACTCTTTGTTTCTAAGTTTTTGCCGATATTTGTCAATGCCTGGTTTCACAAGGAAGCTGATACAAGAGAATGTATGTTGATGCGAAAGAATGTACATTTTTTTATGATAATTACAGGAGAGATTAAACTCTTCAATATAATAATTCTTCTTTCTCCTTAACCCCTTTGTGCCAACTATGATAGTGGAATTTATCTATATAACAAAAGTCTTTACCTCTTTACTATTTGTGTAAGTAAACATCCCATTTACTGATACATTTTCTGTTTTACCACATCCAAGTCTTTTTTCTTTTGCGCAATATGTCATTGAAGACAACCATCTTTCTTCCATTTGCACAAGTTTTTAAAAATATGTTATGCATAACCCCCACTTCACTCAGCCTGCTATCATAAGGGATTGAATTTTTAATTTTGAACTTGTTTGTAATCAACCATTCCTTCTTTCTCTCGTAAGTTAAGAGGCATTGTTGGCCCACAATTCACACCCATAGGGTACAATTAGAAGTACTAAAAGCCCAAATGTGGGTAGTTTTTCAATCCACAATTCTTGGTGAAGTGAAAAAAGGGTTTCAAGGGACCCGAAACCTTGTACAAAGTAGGTTTTGGAGGGACTTAAAACCCAAATTTAAAGATATTCAAGACTAAACACTTTGAAACAGGACAAGCACAAGATAGGACAAAGCCAAGAAAGGGGGAGAGACCAAAAATCTCTCCCACCAAACCAAGAGGCTACATGAAAAGAAGAAACAAACCCATGTAAGTCCAACATACAACCCAAAACAAATTAAGTTTTACCCACAAATTTACCCTTATGAGAGCGAAGGGTCATATCAAACGTGGCATGTGGGGATGTAGATTTTTTACTTTTAACTATGATCCAACCCTCTTCCACCTTTGCAACAACATTCTGTCAAGAAATTGAGTCCAACACAAAAGCACCCTCACCTTGGGAAGAAATACTAGCAGAACCCATGGCAGGGCCTGAGAAGCAGAAGAACCCGAGATAGATCTAGCAGGAGTCCTAGAAGCAGAACCAAAAACAGGCAAGGAGGAGCAACCATCCACCAT
Organism: Chamaecyparis obtusa; assembly: GCA_027943335.1. Lineage (NCBI taxonomy): Eukaryota > Viridiplantae > Streptophyta > Pinopsida > Cupressales > Cupressaceae > Chamaecyparis > Chamaecyparis obtusa. Next base: position 184,491 of record BSBK01001840.1, on the reverse strand, counting down.
CGCCTGATCAACAAAAGTGCTAGTAGTCAAACACTCACTAGAACCAACATCAGTAACACAAACAATATCAACAACTTGAACCTCATTAGATTTAGAAGAGCCATCACCAGAACCTGCACCAACAAGTTGTGGTCGACAAGCCTCAACACTCGGAGAATCCCATGGAAAAGGTTTTCTTTTGAACAAAGTGATGTTCAAAGGAAGCACCCTTCCACCAAGAGACATATCTTCTCTTTTTCTCTAACTCACACTGAGTAGAAACATGCCTAGTTTTGAAACATCTACGACATTTGAAAGGAATGCCTTCATAATCAAGCGGTTGAATCCAGGAATCCGAAGAACTCAATCGAGATCTCAGCAAGGAGCCCCTTGAAAACATCCATGTCCACCAAAATCTGAGCATAAGTGGAATGCAAAATATCAAAAGAATCTTTATCAATCATAAAAAAATCCCCCAAAGCTTCACCCACTTCTTCCAATAAGGAATCGGTCTATAGATGAAGGGGAAGGTTAGGGAGCCTAACCCAAATAAGAATCTTATTGAACTTATTAGAAGAGGGGTTAAAATCTAGATGACATGGTTTAGCCATCAACACAAACTTATCATCCTAGCTGAAGAAGTGATCACATTAAATCTTAGTTCTATCCTCAACATTATTGAATTTTGCAATGAAATAACCTTTAGCCATAGGATAAATATGAACAAAACTTGTAAGGAGAGACTCCCAGTGTTCGGAAATCCAAGTATGCAATGGTAGAAGGCTGGGCCAGAAACCTTGAAACTAACAAATCAGACCATGAGATAGGAAAACATAAGTATTATGAACAATCTCCTTCTCTGTATTTGCACACAACCTAAGGGTCAAGGACTTACACATAGGAATTGGGGCCAAGGAGTGAATAGAGGTTGGCAAAGACTGATTAACAACTGGTAAAGGATGTCCAACTTGCATCAAAGGGAAGGGCCCTGTCGACAACTGCAATACGGGAGCATGACCATCACCAGTGCCAACAAGACAGCTCACAAACAACCACAACCATGAGAGATTGTACACGTGCTAGGCTCAAACTAGTTGTGATGACATCAACAACCACTAGAATCGACGATGCCACCAAGGAAGCATTATCAACAAGGGACGTAGGAAATGTGGAGCCACAAGGGAAACCCTAGTAGGACCATGATGGGTGGGAGTGAGAGACATTTTTATATAACTTATGTATTTTTTTCAATCCATAGTTATGATTGAATCTACTTTAAAAAATATAAAGCACTTTTCACACAAGCTATACAAGCAAATTGCATAATCTACTACACCTGTGCTATAGTAGATATTAAAATTGAACTAGACTTCACCCATCTAGTAAAACCATTGCAAATGACTAATCAAATGCCCCACAAAGAGTAAGCAGTTGCTACCCAAAAAGATTGTTAGCTTTTGTTGTCTTCTAAAATTCTTGCATGTTGATGATTACTTTCTTCTATAAGCCAAATAGGATTGCAATCTTCCTTGCAAAAACAAATGCTAGCTTGTTCATTTGCAGTCCCAACATTAAAATCACCCACTAAAAGGACTTCTCTTCGTTGTGAATATGTTGTAAAATTTCTTTTGAAGGTTGCAAAGGAGTATTTGTGGCCAAGCCTCCCATTTTTGTAAGTCTTTGAAACTTGTAGAGAAAAATAACATGTTGCAATCTTAATGAGATTTCTATTTTCTAAGATTTTAAATCAAATGAATTGTTTATTTGAGTCTTTTCTTTCTAATTGAAGGAACCAACCTAATTTTTCCCTCACTAAGATCATGGTACCGTTGTGTCCTTTTGTATTCCCTTTGCCTTGTTCCACAATGCCATCTTCAAATACCCTTCAAACAAAGGCGTCTTGCACCCTTCATGCTTGTGTTTCTTTGAGACAAATTGTCTCTATCTTTTGCAAGAGGCCCTATCCTAGGTCTCTGTCTCCAATGATAATCTCTACAATTCTAACAAACAAAACTTAAAGAAACATGGGTGGGACTTGATTGCTATTTGTTTTGGCATACAAGACTTGAACTTGAATCTTCATCCTTATTTGCCCATTTTGATCTTGCTACAAAGTTTACTACTAAATAATTTGTTGCCAACTTATTCTGCTTTAGAATGAGGACCAAAATTGGCTATAATAGTTTTGCCTTTGTACACCCTTGTCATTTTTCTCTCACCCCTTGCTGCTCTAACCTTTGACAATTCTTCCATTCTTTCATTTTGTTGTTCAATAGTTAAATCTTCAATTAGAAAAAATCAATAGACCCTCAAGAGTTGCTTTTTTTCTAAGGAGACTTTTCTTGTCATGTATGATTGGCAAACAATTTTTATGTGTCTAGCTTTGTTGTTGCTAAGCTTACACGTCCCCTGATAGATTAACCCTTGCCAAAGAAACTTGTCTTTTAAAGAATTACTTGCAAGATCAAGAGTATGTTCATTTTTCCCATAATCTTTTTGACCTTTGATAATTATGTTTGTTGGTCTTTCTTTCCTTTCTTTGATTTCTTATCTTACATATTGTCAAATTGGGTGTTTGTTTATTCTTCCATACTAGTAGAGTTGTTAATTACCTTTTAACCAAGTTTTAGGATTTCTTGTAAAGCCTTCTTTCTTTTCTTCTCTTTTTTTTAGTCCATGGTTGTTTGCTTAGTCAACTGCTTTCCCTACATCTTGAGATGCTTTAGACTTGAAAACCTCTTTATTTTCCACAACAAAATCTTTGATAATTTTTCAAGCAACCTTCATGTCTTGCCATTCAGTCTTCCCTACCAAAAGGGCTTCTTGTAGCAATGTCACTTGCTCATTTATAACCTTAATTACTTTTGCTAAAGACTATTTGTAGTTGTTATTACATGGATTTTATTATCTCCTTCCTACTCTTTGATTTCCAAAACCTCCATTCTCCTCTAGGCATTTACCAATTCTTGCATGTAAAAGTTAGAAGACCAAGTGAGAGGTGTGAATGGGGGGACGTAGAGTGCAAAATCAGTGATGACTTTGTGCCTTTAGACTTGTTGTTGTCACACTTTTGCAAAGTGGACTTGTTTGAATAATGCTTAATATCAAGGGCCAAAATATTCTCTTAGAAGCACTTTTTTCCTTGCTTGTTCTCGCTTTAGATGAAAAAGTATACGTTTCAAGATACCTTGAAATAAGTAAAACACAAAGATGGGTTTCCCCCAGCCTCGCTTTTCTGAGATGCAAGGACAAGGAAAGGGTATCCCCCCACTATCCCACTACTGTGACATTCGAAGACTAGTTATCACTTGAGCATCTAGGTGTCCCTCAAGTATCTCAAGGACTTTTGGAAGTCTCCTATCCCAAGACATCTTAAAAGTGTTTATTTTTAATTTCTTTTTTGGGGTTAGGGTCAAACCCTAATTTGAAGTGGGCCCCATTCATGCCCTTCATGCCTTACAAACCCCCCTCAAATCCTCTCTTTTTCTCACATTTGATTTTTTTATTTTTTTCAACAACTAGGTGAAAAGGAGAGAAAAGATTGATTGAAGGAGTGAAAAGAGAGGTTAAGTGAGTGCAAGTGAAAGAGGATTGACAAGGATAAAAAGGAAGAGATTCTACAATAACCTGGAGAGATTTTTCAAGCACAAGGTAGATTTTTTGTTTGTTTCATTTTTTTATTTTCAATTTCTTGGTTGCTTTTTCTCCTTCCATTTCCAAAATCAAATTTGATGTTGAATCTTGAGGGAAAAATGAAGAATGATGTTACATTGAAATGAATGTAGGAATATGAATTTGCAACCATATGGCTACAAATACATTTTCATACATTCATCTCAAATATTCATTTCAACATAACATTGGAATCATTCTTCATTTTTTCATCAAACTTCAACAACAAATTTTAAATTTTGTTCTCAAATTTGTTAAACTAGGCTAAAACTAGGTGCTTTGTGAAATGTAGTGTCACAATGAGTTCTCACGATATGAGTGAGAATGAGATATAAATTCATTTTCATAGTAGAAATGAATTTAGAATATGAACACGAGGCTAAGGGCAGTGACTATGAGATTGATCCTTAAGCCCAAACTAGATTCATGGCAAGTGCACTAGCTATTATTGATTGCCCCTCCAAAATATTCATAGAGTATGCTAAGGGTCCATTTGACCCTAAGTCTCCTCTCAAACAGTCTACAACACAAATACTAGACACATTGAGAATAGGTGGTGGCACATAGAAAAGAAGATGCAATATGTGTAGTGTAGAATGATATGCTAACATTTCTAGAGTTAACACACACTTCCTTTTAATTTGTGTCTCCTCTCAAACAATCTGCAACAAAAATACCAGACACATTGAGAATAGGTGGTGACAAAAGGAAAAGAAGATGCAACATGTGTAGTGTAGAATGGTATGACAACATTTCTAGAGTTAATGCACACTTCCTTTTTATTTGAAGAAAAATTATGAAACTATGTGCTTTTTTGGAACAAACTCCAAATGTCAAATATAGAATTCAGATCAAAAAGCTTTGGGGTGTTCCTAATGATAGTTAAGTTGTAATGACTATACTTTGTTTCACAATACATAGATTCAACAAAGCCAACCACAAGCTTCCAATCATACATTGCAGATGAGAGAAAGAGTGATGTTAGGACCTTTGTCCACTAGAGTGCTTTGGAATAATCATAAGAGGGTAAGGGGAAACCCAAGTTGCGAAGTAACCCCAAAGCTAAGTTGTTCAATGTGCAATTGAAGGATGAGATAAATAATGCCATTGGTAAGTTCTTTGTCAATGGTATCCCATTTCATGTAGCTTGATCTTCATATTATAAGGAGATGATATCAATGGTAGTTAGGGGAGGACCATCATACATGCCATTGGCGAGAACAAATTGAGGACCATGATCTTGGATAAGAACTATTCCAGGATCAATGTTTTTATGGATAAGATGAAGGCATGTTGGTGGAGTCTAGGTGCAACATAGTTACAAATAAGTGGACAAACATTAGGCATCGTCCACTCATCAACATCATGGTTACATTTGTAAATTTTCCATATTTTCTTAGGGTAGGTTATTGTACAGGGCATCACAAAGATATTGATTTTTAGTTTGAGGTCTTTAGGGAGGCTATTGAGGGCCTTGGGCCACAAAAATGTAGTTCAAGTAGTGATAGATTCAACATGTGTGTAGAGTTGCAGGGAAATTTATCGATGTAGCCTACATACATATTTCATTGGGCTCCATGTTGTGTGCATGCTATGTGCAAGGCACTCAAGGATATTTGGAAGATTGAGTAGATCAAAGGAGTGAAAAATGTGCAAGTATTTATATGCAACAACCACACTTCACATGCACTCTTCAGGAGCTTCGTTAAGGAGTTCTTCAAACCTATTGAAACTAGATATGCATCTGATTTCATTCTCTTGGAGAGGGTGATTAAGTTGCAAGAGGCACTGCAACTCATGGTTATGACAACATATTGGAATCGGTGGGCTGAGGCCAAGACAAAGCAAGGGAGAAGGGTGAAGGATATAGTGAAGGGTGATGTGTTTTGGAGTGATGCAAAATACATAGTCTCCTTCATTGCTCCAGTTTTCCAAGTCATCATATATGAGGATGTGGATGCACCTACCCTTGGAGAGGTGTATGAGTGTATCCGCTAGATGAGGGTTGTTGTGTGAGTGAAGGGCCCCACTTTATAATTCTACAATGAGCATATTATGCCAATCATTTGGTGTAGATGGACCAAGCTCAACTGTCATGACTCGCTAAAGAACCCTCAAGAAATAGTCTCAAAACAATCAAACCAATTTTTTTGTTTAAAAATGTATAGTTAATTGCACTAATAAAGAGACTACACCAAAATAGAATACATGACACATATGAAGAATCAAAATACATTAAACATCAAACACATAATAGGCATGGTTATCATCAAGCTAACAAAATGAAAAGTCCAGTGTTCCCAAGGCTACCACGCTACGACCACTCACCATGGACCTATGGGAGAACTTGGACCATGTTCGTACCACACTCAACATGAAAAGCATTCATTATAATCTTATTCAAGTACATAGCATTCATTGGCCACTCATGACTATGACTTTGTAAGGTCTAGTTTCAAAGAACTAACAAATGGCACATCAAACGAGGTAAAAAATGGACTACGATAACATGAAAAGGACCATAAGAGAAATGTGTATCTAAATCACTAACCCATACATGCACACCACTTGTATAACTATATTCAATCACAAATGCACAATGTTGCAGAGTACAAATACACAAAAATAGGTGGCAAGTGACTGCTACCATGGACCTAGTGAAAAAACTACATGCATGCGCAGGAGCAGGGTTATGGCTATACAAAAATAGAATGGATGCACAACATAAATTGATGGATACACAAAAATTATTAACATATATGCCATTCTATGTTTGAGGCCAAAAACTCAAGGAAAATCAGGGTTCCAGGGTCTGAACACCTATATAATGTCACTTAAAGGTCCAATAACTTCCCGGAGGATACCAAAAGTGTACAAGCAAGTCAGATCCATGTATAATAAGGTCATAACAAAGTGATTGAGGAATTACCCAACTAGATCCATCATCCTTACCATCACACTCACACATGCAACCACTAAATCAAAGAGCACACTAGAATACATGCACTGGCTTGCCAAGGCAACATTACAAGCATGAATTACATCAAGGATATCAACATATAATAAAATCTACTACCATAATGCATAGAATCCATTTCCATAGGTATAACCATAAATTTCATGTAGTGCCAAGAACTTGTAGTCAGAGCATCACAAGTCTTCAGGGAGAGAGGTACATCATAGAATTTCAGAGTATGTCAGTTACAACATTTAATGTGCAAGATCGATCAAGTATAATATGAATTCATAAATCCTACATACTAAACATATTTCCATAATAAATCAATTACATGAGATACAAGTCATCACATAAGTATACATTCATCTTGATAGATTATAAGAACATGAGCACAATATAATTGTGTGAATACATAATATGAATGCTATAATGTTAATAAGTGTCTGCATATAAACTATGACCAATCAAGATCATCTATGGTGGTTTTCCACACCACCTGACCATGAGGAACCCTTAGGCCCTCTCGCACTATGCTTTAGAGATAACCATATGGCCCATACCACACAAGCTAAACAACCCAATATACGGGGTATACAACACAACATCAAGCCACAATCACAAGATTCTTAACCACACAGAATTTGGGAATCACAATCACCAAGAACACAACCCATCCAATACAAGAGGCAATGCCTTACACAACTCAAGGCACAAAGGCCAATCATGATAAGCATGATCACATTGAGTACAAGGTGGAAAACTCACACATGTACGACAAGACTAGAACCAAAGTCAAGCCATAATCACCATACACGAAAAAAATCAACCACATGTAACCATAGAATCAATGAATAAAAAAATGGGTGCATGGTCCAAGAATGGGAGTGTCATTGCATAACCCCAATGAGGAATGAAATGACTTATTGTCTCACTACAATGTGACCCATGCGGTGCCAAACAATCCTCTCATGGTGATAAGGAGCTCAACATGGTGGTACATCCTGACACTTCTCCACTATGACTGCAGCTGATACATCTAGGTCCTCTTAGCACATAGGAGGTATCTAAGGCTAGTCACTCTCCAAGTATACTCAAACATGGCTGACAATTTCCAAGCCATCACTGTTAGTATACTCTTTCTTAATTGTTTTAGCCCCATTATTTTTATTATCCATTATGTTTTTCACTTGGTTAACAATCTTCAATGGGTTACCATGGTGGCGCCCTTGTCCCTCAGTCCACCCATTGGAGAGCTACTCCCATAATTGGCCAAACATCCACTCAAGAAACACATGGCATATAATAAGATCTCCCAAAAAAACATACATAAAACATTATCGACACATCCCTTGGTTACAACATAATGATTCTCATCCAAAGCAAATATGGCACGTTGCTGGCATAACCTTCAACAACCATATACAAATTCCCATCCACATAAGGAAACCATGGGAATACCAAAGAGGGATTAAATACACAAGCTAGCCAAAACCAAGGAGATGTCATGCAAAGGATTACAAAGCCCAAATCGTTGTCCTCAAAAGAAAAAATAGTCATCACATAAAGTCAACATCACAAAAGCCATGCTATTTCTACACATAAGTCACCCAGAATCCACAAGAGCCCAACCGAGTATACATAATGCCCAATTGTTACAAGTTCCCATTGGTTTGGCATCCAAAATTCAAAACATACCCAATCACATTCACCACCATAACCATAATTTTGTAACCAAACATTGACTCATTTCACACAAAACATTTTCCAGATTCACAATCGTCAAGGCAGAAATTGAAACCATGGAAGGAGCCAAATGAACTCAAAATCAGGAAAACATGATCCAATCAAATACAACGAATCAGAAACTCTCATAAAGAAAAGAAATCCAAATAAAATTTCCAATACAACATCTCATTCACATTTGGTTGGAGGATTGCCCATATTCAGTCACATTCACCCACATAATGGTAATCACACACAACTGTTCATTTCCCAATGAAATGCCAATAAAATGCATTTCTAAGTGATAAAAATTTTATCAATAAAATAGATATTCACATAATTTCCAGATTCTCACACATCCAAGCCCATACGATGATGAAAGTACTCAAAAAATGGATGCATACTTGCTTCATATAAAAAATCACTAAAATTTCAAACTTGGTAAATCATAAATCCATGCAAACCCATTGATCGTCAATGGATTTGAACCTCAAAAATTAATTAACTTCAACCATTTAACCTCACAAACAAATCTAGAAGCATTTGAAACCATAAAACCCTTGTTTTCTAAATTCTCCATGAAATAATCAAATCTTCACAAATTTAACATAGTTGATTGCAATAAGATAAAACTTATCAAGAAATGCTCTCACTCATTCTAAATCTGAATAATCAAATTCAAATCAACATTTTTGAAAAAATAAATAAGAGAATGCAAAATCTTTCACCATTTGAGATGAAAATTCAAGGAAAGCATGAACTTGACAAGAGAAATCCAAAGCAACAATACCCACAAAATATTCTCACCCAAATTTCCTCCATTAACCAATTTTGACTTCAGACTAAGGGTTTTCAAGAACTTAGTAAAAATTTAAAAGAATGAATCATAATAATCCCTCCAAAACATACACTTTTTAATAAACTAAATGACTCCTTTTTAAAAACATAGGAACATATTAAATAATTAAATTAAGTTAAAACCATAATATAAAAGCTAAAATTAAAATCACATAATCAAAATATTAAAATCACCAATTATAATAAAATATTCCCAAAACAACATTAGTCGACGACAACAATTATAATTTTCAATATTAGTCACTGACACTCTCAATGAACCAAAACATAAATACACTCATATGAAAGCCTAGAAACATTACAAAAATAAAAAATCAAGCCATACAACCAATTCATATACTACAACACACCAAACAAGGTCACCGGTTGTTCCACCCAATAATTGGTTGACCAGAATAAATAATGTGGCAATTGTCATCTAACCAGACATGATAATTGTGGCTAGGGGAACCAATTGACCATTTGATTAACTTTGTATTTAACTTCTATCAGTGTTACATTATGTATATTTTGGGTACACTCATCCCTGCCAATTCAAGGGAAGTTGATGCCCTGTACCTATCCATGTTAGTACAATAGGTGAAGCACATGTGCATATATAACATCAACCAATGAAGGGGATTGAGACATCGCATGGACCTCACTGTAGACACCTAAATTTGTCCACTTAACATTAATTAAATTTAATTTAATTAATGACCCCAAATAACATTATGGTTAATTTTTAATTAATTATATTTGTTAAATTCATCTATTTATTTAATTAAATAAATTCACTAATTATAGTATTTAAATTAAATTTAAATACTACCCCTCCCAATGTAATAAATTTAATTTATTACATGTTTCTCCATATAACCCTTTAAAATAAATTTTTAATTTATTTATTCCTCCACATGCTTTATTTCTACTAAACCATGATTAATTTTATTTTATTTTATTTAATCCTAAACCTAACCTAAATATTGTCTTACACACATCACTTTCTATCTAATAGGTCTACTTACTAATTAGGCTAATTTTTGGATTCCTACACCTTTTAGTCCTAATTATTTGCTCACACATTGTGAGCAAATTTCTAAAAATTACTTTTTCAAAAATTGCCAAAAATTGTCTTTTAAAAACTTGTCAAAAATTGCCTAATCAAGGCTTCTTATAATTTTTTATGACACTTGTTACACTTACTGAGTATGAAAATGAACTTTTTCTTACACATCTCTTACACACACTTACACATGTGTACTTAAAGTACACATTGACCTTTCACATCCCAAGTTGCTCACACATGTGTGAGTATGTCTTGAACTTTGCATGGCTTATGTGTCTCCTTGGTGGCACTTATGTGGATTCCACATAGATGTCACCTCACCCCAACCCTCAAAAATCTTATAAATAGGACCCTTGCCTCAAGCAAATGATCTCATCATTTGCATGTAGAATTATAATGCTAGTTTTTTTTCTTACATTTAGAGTTTTTTGCTAACTTGTTGGGTAGTTGCTAGATTTCTTTGAAGATTTAGAACTTAGTTTATTTGATGCTTTAGCTTCATTTGTAGTATTAATTTTCATGCCATTTGAGATTGAGGGTTGCTTCCATAGCTCCTCCTTGAGTAGTTCAATCTTTGTTTTAATCCATCTTAAATTCATAGTGAGATTCATACTTGTGTTGGGAGAGAACACCCACAACCTCTCTAAGAGCTTAAATCAAGAAAGTCTTGAGTGCACTCTCTTCATTTTCATCTGAGGTTATGTGGAGAATAGTGTAGGAATGAGTTTAAACATAGTTTTCTTGTTAGTTGAATATCTTTAATATGCACATGTATAACTAATATTTGAGTGTTTATGCTTGCTCCGCATAGGTCATTTTTCCACATACACATTTTGGCACGCTTGGTGGGACCTACATTCTGATTTTTTAACCATTTTTCTTATTTTTGTGAAAGTTTTTCATGAAACTTACAAACAGGCGTCTCCACCCGTCTAGAGGCATCTCTGCTTGCCAACAAGCATCTCTGCTACACATGCGTCTCCACCTACAGACAAGCATCCCTGTCAAAAAGGGTTTTTCTTCCCATTTAGTTTGTTATAATCAAGAAAACTTGCATTTTTTAATCACATTAAGGGCAATAATCATTATTAAAATACTTTGTTGTATCTACAAATGAAGAAAAATACATTAAAACTAAGAAAATATTTATTTTGTTTCTTTATCGTGTTGATAGGTGTCTCTGCTAGAAAGGGAGTTTTCCTCCTTATTAGCCTTTTTAGTTGATTAAGTGAACTTTTTTGGCATATTAAGGTTGAAAATCACAGTGTTTTTATCATAAGAAACATGTTTTTATGCATTTGTAACTTAATGGGAGCATAAGACCTTAATAAATCAGTAATTAATATTATTTTATTATACAAATAGGTGTCTCTACCTGTACACATGCGTCTCTGACATACATGTGTCTCTGCCTATTTTCAACTCTTTTCCATAATATCTTACATTTTAAGGTTATTGATCTGGTTTTTTTGGAAGCTATGATATTTTCTGCCTTATAAGAGTTGTTTTGCAGAATGTTTGGCCAAGATTGTTTTTTTTAGACTACTAACTTGTTTGTTTTGTAAAACACATTTAGAAGACCAAACACATTAAACTACTCACCAAAATTATTTTGCAGGTTGGCAAGGAGATTCAATCAAACATTGTATTTTCTTAATGATTTCTTAGGCACCTAGCATTAAGTAGGAAGTTTATTTTTTATAATGATACATTAGCTAGAGGAGTGTTCTCTTTTCTCCAAGTGAGAAAATAAAAAACCTAGAACCTTTTGAATTTAGAATTACTCAATTGTTTGGTGTGTTTGGGAGAAAACCTTGTTGGATAGGAGAATATGATTTTTTCCCCTTAAGGGAAAATCATAAATCTAGACTCCTTCAGTGACCAATCCATATGTTCTTTCATTAAACCTTTAGAGAGCTTTCTGGTTGAGGAAAAAATCTCCTAAGAATGACTGAAAGTGGGGACAAGAAGATGCCATCTTTTCCACCCACTATAAATATACACTTCCTTGAGATTAAAGTCTCGAAAGACATGGTTAGTTCTATGTTTACACTTTGGTGTTCACATATGCTTCATCATGTGTAGAGCCAAGTGGCCTGAATCCTGCTTGCGGAACTATGTTGGTTGAAGTACTTGTAGGGTTATAGGCCTCAATCTCGCAAGTCTGGACTACATGGGATGATCATGAACGAATGTCTTGACTAAAAGCTATAGAGTAGTGGCCACCCAGTTCACCTTTGAAAGGTTGATAATCTGTGTGCAAGGAGAATAGTAATCTCCCCAAGAAACTCACCATATCGAGCCCCCATCAACATTAACACTTTGATAATATGACATCATGACTGGAGCCATTGTGTGCTTGGTGATGACCGTATTTTGAGGAGTTCTTGGGTGTGTTCCTAAGTCAATGAGAAAATATTTTCAATCTTATCCAATCTCCTTCTAGGGATAAAAAGTGTGCTTGTTACTTTCCATTGCAAAACAAACTCATACACTTGAATCCCGCAAGGTTGCTTTGTCCCTTGCAAGACTGTTTTTGACAAATGTGCTTGTAACCCAAACTTTTGATGTATGCGTGAAATCGGTTCTTGCCAATAACATCCTTTGATCTATCAATATATTGTCTTTCTGATTTTTTTATCACAATCCATATCATGTTTTTCTTCTTTGTAAGCCATGACTGGTGGTGTGAAACAAAAGAAGGTAAAACTTCTAGTTTCCCAAGTCTACAAAGATAAGAATATCGTTGATAGAAAGGATAGAGTTGACAAATCCTATTTGAAATCTATCCAAAAGACTCATGAAGCCAGTGAGAAGTTTGATAAAATCAGCTATAACAATCATTTTTCTAATTTTGTTGCCAAGAAAAAAGTGAACATGGCCTTTGTTACTTGGGAATCCTATGATTAAGTACCTGTGACCTTCATTTTTCTTCAAATCACTCATCATTTCCTCATCTTTAATCACCTCTTCCTTCATCCTGGACATTTCAAAACATTAGGAGCATTAATCAAATCCTTGGAATTTAAATCAAAATCAAATCAATCCATCTTTCACACCTCAATCAAGCAATAGGGTGAAAGAATTAATCCAATAGTGGTACATAGACCTTTAATCAAAGAAAACATTAATCCCTTGCTAGTTCTAATCCAATCCTATTTTGTTTGGGGATCATCAGTCTATCACCCAAATAAGAGAATATTTTAGATCAAATCCAATCCGTTGTTTGCACAATCACAAAGGTCTTTTTTCACCTAGGTTTGTTCCAAACCTTTAAATCAAATCAATCTTTGAGGCTTAGTTCCTCTCTAATCCAATCAATCAAATCAATCCCAAATAAAATCCAATCAATCCTTAAGGCTTAGTCCTCTTAATCCAATCCAAATCCTAGTCCAAGTTGCTCCTAATTCATCAATTATTTTTCCTCATCTCATCATCTTCCACCAATTTTTCAACATTCTTCAATCCAACCTAAGGTCACTCTTTCATGGTACATACCTAATCTCAAGACAAGGTAAGACCAAAATCTCTCACCATGGATAATGATCAAGAAACTATTTATCAAGAAGACTTCAATGATGACAAAGAACCACATATGAAATCTGACATGATTATACTTGAAAGTGTCAATACGAATCCACAAGCCAAAGAGCTCTTCAATGATCCTAACAATTTGAGCCTAGTGGAAGATCTAATCCTAGCCAACAATTCTACTATCTTCCTAAATCTTATTCAGAGGGGTGTCACACTCCCTGAAAATTTTGATGAAACCTTGCTTGAAAGCAATTTGATTCAAACTAACAAAGGAAAGGACATTCTCGCTATGCCTTCAACATCTGATAACATGAATCAACCTTTCCATGATACACTTGAACAAATTCGACAGCTTTTAAGCAGACCCAATTCCAATGATAACAATAATGTCAATGTAGTGAACAATAATGATTTAAATGGAGGTCATTGACCTAAACATCAACTAGGATCATTAGGATGATGTTCTTCTTCAATCTTCTCAAAGCCTAGAGGGGTCTCAAAGAATCAAAATTCTTCACATGTGAATAATACGAATCACATTCTTGGTGGACACAACATGAATCCTCCACCTCTTGGAGGACACAATACATCATTGGGAGGAGGAACAAATCAAGGTCACACAATCATAAAAAATAATCCTCCTCAGTTGGTGCAACAAATCAACGAGCTTAATAGTATGATGACCACTATGGAAAAAGGTGGGAAGAAGGAATTCCCTTTTGAAGAGATGTGTCCTTATCCATTTGATAAATGAATCAATGTTCAACCATTCCCTACAATTTTTAGATTCCTAAATTTGATAAATACAAGGGAGAATCATGCCATGTACAACATGTCAAGGAATTCTATGTAGCATCTCAAGAAGTTGCCCATAATGACAATTTCCTTCAAAGACTCTTCACCAGGAGTCTTGGTGGACCTACGCTTGAGTGGCTACTAAATCTTTGTCTCGATTCTGTATCAAATTTCAATAATCTAACTGAGAATTGTTTTGCACAATACTCTTACAACATTGAACACTAAGCATCACTTAGTGACTTGTGTAACATAAAGCAGAGAAATGGAGAAACCTTTCCTAGCTTTCCTGAAATATGGTGAAATCTTGCAAATCGTATGCCTTGGAAAATTCCAGATTTACACCTCGTTGATATTTTCACTAAGAATCTGGTTATCGAAATGTCATTCCAAATGAAAATCATTTTCCCAGACTCATTTGAGGCACTCATTAAAAAGGGAAAATCTATTGAAGATGGTCTTTTGATGAAAGGAGACATTAAACATTATCCCTCTAATTCATCTAACAACACTAATGATAAATCTAAATTCTAGTCGAAGAACAAGGGTGTTGTTAATGATGGAGTGACAAATGCTAAGCATGTCTAAAATATTCAAGCATCCAACAACAATAATCAAGGCAATCATAATAACAATGATCAAAATAACTGCAATCAGAACAATAACTAGAACAATCAAGGTAATCAAACCAATCAAAATCAAAATCAGAATAAAGGATATGGTTATCATGGTTCCCTATTATTGCGTTATAATGGAAACAACAACAACAACAACAATAATAATAGACCATAATAATGAAGATGATTCACATAGCTAGTAGACACCCTTAATGTCATCTTTTGACGTTTATTCGATCAAGGGATGATGGTCTATCCTAACACAAGGCCTTTCGATGATAATCAACCAAAACCAAAATGGTATAAGGAAAATGAATACTAAAATTATCATCACATTAAAGAGCATGAAATCAAGAAATGCATGAAATTATGCCATTTTGTTCAAGACTTGATTGACGATGGCAAAATTGAGGTAGAAGGTCAAAATTCCTCCAACTTCAATACCCAATTAAAAATATATTCTAAGCCTTTTCTAGAGCACAATCAAAACAATGTATCATCATATAAAGGCTTTTCCTATGATTACACTACAAACAAGATCTTCGGAGATGAACACACTTGCGGTAGCCTAGAAGAAAATGATGTCTTCCCTTTTGACTCACTATGTGGCTACATCAAACAATCTGAAGCTCATGCAAATACCCTGACTCTAAAAAGTGTTGATTACAATGTCACCACCCACCATCCTTGATTCACTATACAAGCCGCTGCAAATCCACCTGCTATAGATCCACTTGTTGCACCATCAAAATCTACACAACTTGCACCATGTTATGACCTTCTTTCTCAATTAAAGAAGATTCCAGCATAGATATCCATCCTAGAGATTCTCCATACATCCCCTATCCACAAAGAGGTCCTTGAAAATGCCCAGACCGAGTCTCGTGTCCCTAAAAATATCAATGCATCCCATTTCTAAGCCATGATTGAAAACTTAGCCACCCAACAACACCTAGTGTTTACTGACAAAGATTTCCAAGGTTACTATCCTCATCACAATAAGTCCCTACATATCCAAGTGACCATCCATAATACCTGAATCAAAAGATTCCTCATAGAGAATGGATCTAGTCTAAATTTGTGTACTTTAAGTATGATCTGCAATATCGGTCTTTCTGAAGACATTATTGATGTAAATAAAAGAATTATAATAAAAGAATATGATGACAGAGAAAGGGTGAGTAAATTTCTCATTGCATTCCCCTTACAAGTGGGCCCAACCCTTATTGAAACATTCTGTCAGGTGCTAGACCTAGATCTACCCTATAACATTCTCTTGGGTACACCATGGATGCACGCTATCTCAGGTGTCCCATCCATGTTTAAATTTACCACACCATGGAGCCAAAATAAAAATCCTTGGAGATCATGAACCCTTCCAGTATTACAAAAGGTTGGAAGGTAATAAATCATACTACTACCCGCTGAATGAGTATGTCTATCCTATTAAACAAGAAACACTCATTCGGTCCTCTTCTTCTGAAGATAAATAAAAGATGTCTAGGAAAGATAAAGGAAAGGAAAAATTTACCCAAGAGAATAACATTGAGTCTGAGAAGAAGGTCTTATTCAAGGATCAGGGCATGAGAGAGTATAAGTTTGCAAATGCCATGTGTATTGGTAAGCTCCCTCTCTCCCCCAAGTCTTATGGTAAACCTTCACAAATATTCCCTAAGGGAGATAAGGAAATCATGAAATGCAAATAGACAACATTTGAACATTGGGGATCTCTTCCAAATGAACACATGGAACATAATGTTCTATCCTGGCTATTTGATGATGAGGAAGATAAACCTATAGACATCCCTAAGGGGAAATATGTTAAGGGCCACTCCCATTGTTGAAATCATGGAATATCATGGCACTGGACTTGGAGCAAAAGAGACTGGAAGGAAAACTATCATCAAAGCAATTGGATATCCTCGTGGAAAAGGATTGGTTTCCATAAAGACTAAGAAAACTTTTGTCAATAACTATTGTGTGATTGTATCTGATTCAGAAACCAAGGAAGAGTTCTTTGAAATCCATTTCTAATACATTTAAGATGACCTTGACACTCATATCCTCCACATAACCCAATCATACCTTTCCTCACCTAACCTTCCCCTTACCAACCCTGGGCTAATCGATTGGGACCAACAAGATTCACCTCTTTCCTTAGATGTATGTGATTTGGATGAGGTAGTTCTAGCACTTTTTGAACTAAGGAATCTCCAAGACAATGAGCATCAGATCCATTACAATGAGAAAGCCTACTTCAGTAGCCAAGTCAACTCCCTTAGTCACAAAAATGAAGAGGAAGATAAAGATCCAAAAAATGATAAAACATCCTTGGATGAAAACCTTTCAGAGGCACTCTTGGATGAAGAAAAAGATAAAATAAAGGATGTGTCCTCTAGTGAAAACCTTTCTAAGGTGCTAGAGGAGGGGGAAGTTGACTTGAATTTCATGTCATTACTTCCAGAGAAATATTCTCTCCTCATATAAGTTACCATAGCAGTCAATATTAGTATCGAAGAGGATCCAAAGATCACCTACATTGCAACTTCCCTTGGCGAGAAAGAAAAAGAAGCCATGAATTTATTTTTGAAGAAGACAAAAATCAACTTTCCATGGACTTACAAGGATACTTCTAGGCTCGATAGTGATCTAGTTGTACACCATCTTATTGTAGATCCAAAAATTAAACCTGTAAAACAAAATTGTGCAAGATGCATCCACATGTGGCACTCTTAGTCAAAGATGAACTGTAAATATGCTCGAGGAAGAATTCATCAGACCCACAAATTATCCTAAGTGGGTCTCCAACATTGTACCAGTAGGTAAAACCTCTAGGAGAATCTAAATTTGTACTGATTTCAGAGTCCTTAATCTCGCTTGTCCTAAGGATGATTTTCCACTTCCTAATATTGACATCATAGTGGATTTGATTGTTGGGCACAAGGTGTTGTGCCTCATGGATGGATTTTCTAGATACAATCATATTCACACAGTAGTGGAGGACCAACACAAAACTACATTCACTACACATTAGGGTACGCTCTGTTACCAAGCCATGCCCTTTGGTCTCAAAAATGCATGTGCCACTTATCAGAGAGCCATGCCAACTATCTTCCATGACCTCCTTCATGTGATTATGGAAGATTACATGGATGATATCTTAGGTAATTCTAAGATACAAGAATCATACATCGCTATCCTTATCATAATCTTTGATAGATTGGAGAAGCACAAGGTTCGACTGAATCTCAAGAAATGTGTCTTTGGTGTACAACCAAGAAAGTTCCTAGGCTACATTATATCTCATAAGGGAATAGAAGTGGACCCTAAGAAGGTGAAAACCATCTTGGAGATGCCACCTCCTAAAACCCTGAAACAACTACAAAGCTTATAAGGGAGACTTCAGTCCATCTGAAGGTTTGTGTCACAATTGGCAGGCAAAGTGCATCCTTTCTCCCCCCAGTTAAGAAATGATATCAAATTCATTTGGGATTGTTTGTGTCAAAAGGCCTTTGAATAACTCAAGTAATATCGAGCTAATATACTAGTGTTGGTCACACATGTTCTAGGTTGGCCTTTGATACTCTACATTTCAGCAACTACATTGGCATTGGGTGCTCTTTTAGCCTAGCTATATGACAAGGGAAAGGAGTGTGTCATCTACTACCTTAGTATAACTTTAGTGAGTTATGAGTTTAACTATATGAATATTGAGAGAGCTTTCCTAGTTGTAGTCTTTTTCACACAAAATCTACGTCATTACATGCTCAATCATAAGGTATAGTTGATAGAAAAGATTGACCCACTTAAGTATTTGTTATCTAAAGCTTCTCTAGTAGACCGCACAAAAAAATGGGTCATGATACTGAGTGAGTTTGATATTATGTACACAAAACACAAGGTAATCAAAGGACATGCAATTGTTGATCAACTTGTAGAGGCTCCTATTCCTAGAGATCGTCCTATTATCACAAATTTTCCGAATGAAACCATCATGACTGTCACCCCTAACATTCAGTGGAAGCTCTACTTTGATGGATCTTTCACTCAGAAAGGATCAAGGGTAGGTATTTTGTTTGTTACACCACAAGGGGATTTCATCCCTAAATTATACAAATTGACATTTTCCTGTACAAATAACATAGTAGATAATGATGTCTTAGTCACAGGGCTTCATCAAGCTACCAGATGAAAGATAACAAGTTTACTTGTTTTGGTGACTCTCAATTGGTCATAAAACAAGTAACTGATGAATTTCACACAAAGGATGATATGTTTCCCACTTACTGCCACATGGTCGAAGATCTCAAGCAACATTTTACAAGAATCATTTTCTAGCAGATCCCTAGAGAAAACAATAAATAAATCGATGCTATGGATACCATTGCTTCCTTGATCTCTATGCCAAAGATGAGTACACAATGCCAATTTCTTATCGAGAATCTCATGGTCCCTACCTATGACTAGTCAAGTTTTGAGATGGTGTGTGAAATTTTTTTATCCCGAATCACCTTAGTATCAAGACATCCTTTCCTA
Organism: Chamaecyparis obtusa; assembly: GCA_027943335.1. Lineage (NCBI taxonomy): Eukaryota > Viridiplantae > Streptophyta > Pinopsida > Cupressales > Cupressaceae > Chamaecyparis > Chamaecyparis obtusa. The sequence continues at coordinate 164,771 of BSBK01001840.1, read as the reverse complement.
TCTTCATTCTAAGACCATTCCCCTCACTCTTATGCCTAACCAACAGAAAACCTTCATCTACCGTACATCCCATTACACGATCCTTGGTGATACCTTATTTCAAAACATTTTGATGGAACTCTTATTTGATGTCTGAATTTGGAAGAAGCACACACAGTCTTGGAAGAGGTACATCAAGGAATTTGTGGAGCTTGTTCCAATGGCCTTACCTTAGCCAAGAAGTTGGTACACACTGGATACTATTGGCTGACAATGGATCAGGATTCTTATCACTATGTGAAGAAATATGTTCCTTGTCAGTAGCATGGTGATTTGATACAAGCCCCCGCTAAATCTCTCTAACCCACCATCACACCTTGGCCTTTCTCTTACTGGGGCTTCGACCTTGTGGGCCAAATATTCCCTAACTCTACTAGTGGTCACAAGTATATCCTATCCACCATTAAGTACTTTACCAAATGGGTTGAAGAAATCCACCTTACCTACACTATCGGTAAACAATTTTCCAAGTTTATCCTAAACTATATCATTTGTCGCTATGACATCCCAAAAAACCTCCATATTGATAATGCAAAAACCTTCAAGAATAAGGATGTTTCTGACCTTTGTAAGAAATTTGGCATTACCCAACATTTCTCATCCAAGCACTTCCTGTAGGGAAATGGTCAAGCTAAGCCTATGAATAAGACCATATTGAAAATTCTCTAGAAGGACTATTGATGACGCTAGCCGTGATTGGCACCTGCAACTCAACCCCACCCTTTGGACCTACCTCACTTCCATCTGTACTCCCATTGGCTCAACTCCATTTTCCCTTTTCTACGACTCTAAGGTTTTCCTTCCCATTAAAATTGAGCTCCCTTCCCTTAGAATTTATCTTAAGAACCTGATGTATGAAGAAGAATACCGAGTTTCCCGCTTGCATGCATTGTCGATCCTTGATGAGAGACACCTCAATGCCCTCAACCACCTCCATGTGTATCAAAATCATCTGTGCTTACAACCAAACCTCATGAGTTTAATGTTGGTGATTTGATCTTGCAAAACAACATGAAGAATCTCCAAAGCTGAGAAAAGAAAGTTTGAACCCAATTGGTTGGATCTATTTGTTGTTACTGCCAAGTTCAGTTCTGGGGCCTATCAGATTGCAACACTTGAGGGAGATCTGCTCTCTGATCCTATAAATATTATGCATCTAAAGTGATTTTATGTGTAGGCCAACATTTAGTTCCTATACAATGTTTATTCAAAAAAAATTCTAAAACTAAAAAAAAGTCCTAAAAAAATCTTAAAACTTAGAAAAAGTCCTGAAAAAATCCTAAAAATCAGAAAAAGTCCTAAGAAAAGCCTAAATATCAAAAAAGAAGAAAAACCCTAAACATAAAAAAATGTTCCTGAAAAAACCATTGTCTTGGTGAAAACCTAGTAAAAAGGTACCTTGCAAAAAAAAAGAAGAGAAATAAATTCATCCAACAATGTAAACTTGGAAAACGGGCACTCTGGGAAAGTATCATGGTGAAAACCTATTTCAGGCACTATGGTAGTAGATTTGGATCCATCCATCCTCATTCTAGTGCTAATCGAGTTTTTGGTCCTTGTTCCCCATATCAAAATAAAGGTCCAAGCAAAATTCTTAGCAAGATGAGCTTGACCTCATCACACTGAGCTTTCCCGAGACACAGTCACTGCTAAAAGTGCTTATCAAAATCAACATTGAGATCGAATCTTTGAGTTATTGTTCCTTTCACATCTATTGCCAGAAAATATCCATCTTTATCAGTCAATCAATCTTTGTCGTGCAGGATGTGTCCTTCCTCATTTAGTTGAAATCAAACCCATCAATCTTATCCCGTTCATGGAAAGAACTGCCAATCAAATGACTACTTGGTTAGGAGGCCTTCTTTGTTGATTTTATCTTTTTGTGTTATTGGATCCTACTCATGATTGCTTCAATCTTTCATATCTTGGTATATTGTGAATGGTGAAATATGATGCATGTGTCTTTTGCAATATGATTTGTTTGTTGATATTTTAAGAGCATTCTTGTTAGTTTCCAAGTTATGATTATGAATATCTTACTAGGGGTAATGGGTTAGCATACTTACATCCCTTAAAAGACATAGGTGTGCCCATATTCTCTCTAATAAGCATATGCCATAGGTTCTATCATAATTAGGAAATCTACATCTCTGTTTCTAAAGCTATCTATTTTGTCTAAGAGTCTAGTACACGCAACAAAATAATGTCATCAATAATTTTATAACACATGATTTATACCTCTTTTTGCAACATCAAACTAGGGTTTTCTCTTTGACATAAACACAAGTGATCTCACTAAATCATGTAACTAGGTTGCATTATAGTTCAATGACATATTAGTTAGTTTCTTTTCCACATTTTTGTTTGAAGCAAGGGTCCTGTTTATTCACCTTCCCCTCCCCCTTCGTTAGTGGTTAAGTTGATCCTATTGGTTATATTGGATACACAAAAATAACAAAATAAAGATGGTTTCATCCCGTTGCATAAATGTGTTCATTTTGTTCCTGACATTTAGTTCCTAAATTCATTTTATTCATTACTCACATTCATTTTCTAGTTACTATTGCATCACCATCATTAATCATTAAAAATTATTTGCATATTAAATATATCTCATTAACCATTAAACATTAAATATCCATTGCATGTCAAATATATGTAATCATTAACTATGTGTTGCATCATTAATAAGAATTGATCATTAAATATGTATTAATCACCATCAATTATTACATATCCATAAACATCACATATGCACAATAAATCATCAATTCATTACATATACAAACTACATACTCCACATAGATTCTGCATCACAAACATATTAGCACATCATGTAGTATATCTTTCACATAATCACATACATCCTGCATCACATATGTTAGTAATATAATCTAGAACTATGCATAGTAAAATCTCATAATCCTTCAGATAAACTCATAAAATATCTCCACGAAAATATTTGTATACATATATATCATGCCATCATATTATATCAATAAAATGATACATTAGGCACCTCAATTCTTCTATACATATGCATCTCATCCAAAATATCCACAAAATATTCATCCTATATAATCAACTTGATCAAATGGACCCTAGAACTATATCCCTACTATCCTAACTTCCCCTTGTGAACCTCATGAAGTCGGTCTCCCTTCTCCTCTACCACTATCACCTCCAATATCTTTTTCTCTCGGTGGCCTAGCTATTGACCCTGATGACACACCTCAAGTCCTATATGATATTTGTCACTCTGAATAAGGTGGTTGTCTCTACTTTGGAGGTACCTCCTGGTGATTGAGGGTCATATAATAGGTCACCTCTCTCCCTATCCTCGCTATATTTCATTGTGCATCCAACATGGCTGTCAGTAATTGCCTTGATCCTTCCATAGTCACTACATATCTCGCTACCTCCCACTCCCCTTGGTATGTCTTTTCCTGTCTCCTTTATGTATCCCTCTCATATGTCAACTATTAGGTAAGATGGTCTGTCTATCTTTGCATCTCATCTATATGTCCCTTTACTTGGGCTGAATCACCTGGTATCCCCTTTGTACCTATTCCAACTTCTATCATGATAATCTCTCCTATGTGCCCTCAACCCTGTAGTATGGCTAGCTCTCACCGCATGCTCTCTTCTTGAGCCTCAACCCTATCTTCTATGTCCCTCTCTTCTGCCCTAGTGACCTCAGCCCTATCTTCTCTATCCCTCTACACTTCATTAGCTACCTTAGCATGTCTGCTTTGTCCTTCTCTATTACCCCTACTACCTCGGCCCTACAAGCTCTATCCCTCTCTGATGCCACCACCACCTCTAATTGTGTCACCTCTACCTACATAATGACTATCTACTCTTGATCCCCCTACCTCTCATCTCCTCCTAGTCCTCCTAGACTCATCTCCTCATCCTTTGGTAGTGGTCCCTGGGTCACCTACTCTTTATCCCTCTTCACTGCTCTCGGGGCATGACGAAGCCCCCTGCTATTGGTCTCTGCACTATACCTTTCCTTCGCTCTGTAGCCCACCTTTGTACCCCACACCTAAATCCTCATACTACTATGGGTCTCTCCTCTCCCTCATCCTTGTCATCCTCATCATCCTCATCATCCCCCTCCCCACCATCCTCCTCCTCCTCATCCTCTGAATTTGTCTTCTCTTTGGCCTCTCCTACTCCTAGTCATGTTAGTCTCACTAACCTAAACCTATACCACTAGGTTGCATACTCAGTTGTCACCCCTGCATTTACCACCTGTCTCTGTGCTATTTTCCATGGTACCGATTGCATACCTCTCCAAATGCTCCTAGCATTACAAACATCTACTCTGATGCCCCACACTGACCCAATCTCCCTGGAGATGATCGAATGAGGATAGTTGTCTAGCACTATACCTTGCCTCAAGCCAAACTATATGCACACTCATGACAACATATACCAGGCTATTTGGAACATTGTCCTCCCAATCAACCAATAGTCTATTTGCACATATCCTAGGTACTCTGCATCCATAGCATTGTCCTCTCTACCTACCTGCTCATCCCTATATCCCCACACCTCACAACCTTTGTACGACATCCACTCAAACCATAGCAACTCATCTTGAATCCTTTGGCAGGTCTCTACTGCTCTCACATCTCTATATAACAATGGTGGTTTGTACTAACTTACGAATGGCTCATATCATTTTCATTGCCCTTGTCCTCACTATGGGCATACCACTGCAATCTGATCCCACACCCAGACAAGCAGCAGTGTCACCTCTAGTCCCATTGTCCACTAGGTGTGGTATGCTCACATATGTAAATCATAATATAACTTGTAAAGGGTAAAAATGGATGGGGTCCTAGGATAATGGTTTGCACATAAAAGAGACCCCAAGACCAATATTTTACATATACATGAGATTGTATTGATATAAAAAGTAAATATAAATGATTAATATTGAAATGAAGAGATAAAGGTACTTACCTCCGAAAAAGAATCGACTGAAAACCCTGTCAAACGATCTCAAAAACTGTTAATTTTGTGATTTTGAACCAAAATTGTGAGATCTACAAAACCTAGAAATATTTTTCCGAGATGAGATCAAGTCAAATTTGACCCTCATTAAAGGTTAAAGGCTACATTTTTATTCTGAAGGTTGATTTTGACTTTGTTCAAAGATCTCAAAAGTTCACCGAAAAAGGTATCCAAATCTGATCTCAGATCCAAAATTCCGCACCTATACCTGCAAGAAAAATGGTTTTGTTTGTTGGGGGGAAGGGGTTTGCCTTAGTCAAACCCCAATTTAGGAATTAACCTTGAAATTGAATTGAAATTGCTGGAATAAACAAAGTAAATGGAACAATTCACCTTGCTTGAGTTGAAATCCTTGTGGAGGATTCAAATCCTTTAATCCACAAGAATGGATGAATGTAGAATCGAATGTAGGATGTCTCCAATCAATTGTCTTTAGATCTTCAACACCTATCTTGAATGAATTTTGAATTTGGAAGAGGCTTGAATGGAAATGGAGGAATCTTCAACAAGAGAGCTCCATAGAGCTTGAATCCTTCAATGGCTACTAATGGATCTCCTTGATGAATTGGATCTTGAATGCTTGAAGGATTGAATGCTTGATCTTCTTGCTTGCTTTCACTTGAGAAATTGAGAGATTGCTTGGTGAGAATGGATGAGAAAATGAGAGAGGAAGGCTCCCTTTTATAGTGATCTAGGGCACAAGAGGGGCCTTGTAGAAAACAATAATTAAGGGCCCATGGCACAAAACTCTAGAGAGGTGCACATGGAGAGGAAATTAAATGAAAGTCTTGACACAAAAATCTAGGAGCGGACCACCCTTAATATAGAAATAAAATAATTATTTAAGAGCCTTTTCACAAAATTCAAGGTAAGGACAACCCCAAATTTAATTTGAGCATTAGGCACAAAACTCGAGAAAGGCTAATCTCCAATAATAAATTAGGAATCCTATACAAATATCGAGAAAGGTCCACCTCAAATATTAATTTGATAATTTGACACTTAATCCAAGAAATAGTGGCCTCAAAGAGGGAAAAGATAAGATTTTGATGAAACCCAGAAACCAGAAGCTAACACCGAGGATCCCGGACCCTAGGGTCAAAGATGAGGTTGTTCCTAACCAGGTCAGGGTCGAGGTTGATCCTGACCAGGTCAGGATCAAGGTTGATCCTAACCAGGTCAGGATCGAGGTCGACTTTGACCTAAAAGGTCGACCTTGACCCTGAGGTCAAGAATCTCAAGTTCATAGTCCAAGATGCCAAGAAAATGCCAGGAAGAAATGGAAAATGGGGCAGAACAAGAGAAAAAGCTAGATCCAATTCGTGTATCCATTCAAGGCATTCAACATGACCCCAAACCATTTACTCAGAGGGCTAAATGCTCTTACCATGGAAGTGCTTCCATTTTAAGACGATACATAACTGATCCAAGATTGTATAACCCCAACAATACTCTATCCCCTCCTCCTCCTCCAACATCTGGCTTAACACCTTCATCCATTCAATCAAAAAACCATGTCCTTAATGGTTGGGTATCAACCTCCCTCTTACCAATTCAACTAAATAAATGCTAGTTAGAGAAATCTTCCCTCCACCCCCCCACCATGACACCCATTGGTGAATCACCAATCAACAACTGATCCACCTGTCACCTAAAACTTGCCTCCAAAAACTACTCCATGCTCTCTAACCAATACTCAAGAATCTCTCCCCTAATCATTACTCACAAAATCCTCCACATGTCTAGTAGTGTCATAGTCGCCTCCCTAGTCAGAAAGTAGAAAATTGATGTGTCTAAGTGCCACCTCTCTATCAATGTGGTCATGCGGGTATTATGCGCTCTCAGGTGCGGCCAATAATGCACATGTTGTAAGACACATAATTTCACTTGTCCCCACTCCACATCCATCAACTCTGCTCATAAATTCATCATGTCTAGCTATTTCTCCTTTGATAGAATACACTAATTTGGCTCATGCATCCAGTCACCCAACTCACTTCTTATTAGTTATAGTTCTTACCCCAATTGTCATCCTGGCTGCTACCCCCAATCTTCATCTCAGTCCTACCCCAATCCCTATACCTACACTCTACCCTGACAAATCAAAAAAATCCCTTCCTCGCATTGCTTATCTCTTCCCCCCCTCTTGTCATCGTGCTCCTTAGCTTCCCTACCCTGGCTGGCAAAGCCACCCGTCCCTAGATGGGCGGCTCCACCTAACCCATGGATGGGTGGTTAAACCCTTACCATGGGTAGGTGATATGACCCTCACCCATAGGTAGGTGGGTGTGCCCCACCCATGAGTGGGTGAGACACAAGGTAGGGTGGAGGATCCAATAACGGACAATCCAAGCCTACACTGCTAGTTATAACAACAACAAGTACATCGAAATATAACAATGTAATGTTTCAAAATAGAATTTCATTCAACATGCCCGACTGTGAGGCCTTCTGGGTTTCGGCCTATTACAATGAAATTACAAAGTATCAGCAAGATCTCACAAGATCCAGGGAACCACCAACTAGTTTAGATCTGCAAAAGGTAGCCTCTGATAGGAACAACTAAGACAGGGTCTAAACTCGTGCTCGCAAGCCACCAAGCAACCTCTTGTTGTCCTAAGCTGTCAAGCCACTAGTTCTGCTACAAACTCCCAGATTCACAAATCTACTTCTACTCCAATCCCATACTACTCATCTAATTCTCCTCTTCTACTACATCTTCCCTGATGATGATACTCTACATCAACCAAATCTCTCAATATATAACTAGTTAAGCCACAAGTCGACTAGTCAGGCATTTAATTACATTATAGATCTAGCCTAAGGAGAGATACCAAAACTAAATAAAGAATGATCAAAACTTAATGTGAGATTATATTTAGGTCCACACATGACCCAAGAACATAATCCTAACTTAGCAAGATCCCATCTCAGCACATGGAACCATACAAGATGAAAAACTCCACATTTCGTGTGAAACTGGCTAAAAATTGATACCCGAGAAAAATGGTCATAAATTTCAACTCATAATGAATTAGGACTTGCAGTCTTAGGAGAAGATATTAATTTAGGTCCTCTTAAAGGCCCTAACAATGTAAAGGATTCATTGAGGATCAACAGCTACATGATGCACAATTAACTCATAGAAAGCAGGAAAATACGACTCCAATAGCAAGGAAAGCAACTCTAACTTTGAAATGGTCCATCCAAGATCTCCCAAACCATGCCACCTCAAGAGATGCATTCTTAGACATAGCCTCCACAAACATAAAGGAAAAAACCCCTTTCATCGCACATGCTAGAGATCTCCACAGATCATCGTAACACAGAAACTCAAAAAGCTACCCAAAATAAAGTATTGTATCCCTCTGACAGGGAATTCCTCCAAGACTAAGAAAGATATTTAGGAACCCAAAATGCTCCTACATCAGACTACTGAGGTAAATAGAAAGTATGTCCCATACTTTAATCTCAAAATAATTATCTGCAATAAACTTCATCTTCACCAAAGTCTTCCAATCCATCTAGGACAATAGAACAAATTGAAAAATCAACCATCTATGCTTCATCCATTCAAACATCAGGATCATATGAATCTCAACAATCCAATCAACATACCACTAATCACCACAACCCATCTCAGCAACAAGAGTATCCAACTCCCCAACAAGTATATCCAAAGTTAGATCCACATCAATATGAAATCCCTCATCATCAGCATCCCATCTCTGCAACTCATCACAAGACTCATTACTGTCAACCAACAATTCAAGTCCATAACCAACAAATAAGATCTGCATCATAACACCAAACAAAAGAAAGTTGAAAACACCACCATCACAAAGGTGGTCATCAACAAGTAACTCTTCACCAACAACAATCTGATCAAGCCCAACCGAATGTTTTGCAATTCTCATGCCAGATCCATCCATCTGCTCATGAAAAGAAACACATACCTTATCATCTTCAGCAAAGTCATCCTTCACCTCTTCCTTAAAATCAAAGTGTCTTCTTCTCTGAATAATCATCTTAATCAGCCAAACAACTTTCTTCCAACAAGACTTCATCATCTGTGCAATCCTCAGATTGAATTTAGGCCAAAAATGACCCAACTTATCCATCAAGTTCCTTTCAAAGTGCAACTGCCTCTGCTTGGTGATCTAATTGCAAGATTCCTATTGCCTCCACACACTTGATGATCTACTATCCATCTTCACAACCTACCTCAATTTGGCGATCTATTCACTGAATGAAATCTTCATCTTTTACATCAAATATGCTCTCCTCGTAGGCATCTTCAATCCAAGGTCCTGGTGCAAACTACCTCACCTCGACACTTTGTCCAAACACTCAAGATCTTCAAGGTCCGATACCACTTGACACAGGGTAGGGATGGAGGATCCAATAATGGACAGTCCAAGCCTACACTTCTAGTTATAACAACAACAAGCACAACGGAATATAACAATGTAATGTTTCAAAACAAAATTTCATTCAACATGCCCGGCTGTGAGGCCTTCCAGGTTTCGGCCTATTACAATGAAATTACAAAGTATCAGCAAGATTTCACAAGATCCAGGGATCCTCCAACTAGTTCATATTTGCAATAGGAAGACTCTGATAGGAACAACTAAGACAGGGTCTACACTTGTGCTCGCAAGCCACCGAGCAACCTCTTGTTGTCCTAAACCCTCAAGCCACTAATTCTGCTACAAACTTCCAGATTCACAAATCTGCTTCTACTCCAATCCCATACTACTCATCTAATTCTCCTCTTCTACTACATCTTTCCTAATGATGATACTGTACATCAACCAAAGCTCTCAATATATAACCAGCTAAGCCACAAGTCGGCTAGTCAGACATTTAATTACATTATAGGTCCAACCTAAGGAGAGATACCAAAACTAAATAAAGAATGATCAAAACTTAATGCAAGATTAAATTTAGGTCTACACATGACCCAAGAACATAATCCTAACTTAGAAAGATCCCATCTCATCACACGAAACCACGCAAGATGAAAAACTCCACATTTCGCGTGAAATTGGGTGAAAATCGATACCCGAGCAAAACGGTCATAACTTTTAACTCATAATGAATTAGGACTTAAAGTATTAGGAGAATATATTACTTTAGGTCCTCTTAAAGGCCCTAAGAGAGAAAAGGCTGATTCATTAAGGATCAACAGCTACACGATGTGCAATCAGCTCACAAAAGGTAGGAAAATACAGCTCGAGCAACAAGGAAAACAACTCTAATTTTGAAACGGTCCATCCAAGATCTACCAAACCATGCCACCTCAAGAGATGTGTTCTTATACATAGCCTCCAAAAACATAAAGGAAAAAATCCCTTTCATCACACATGCCAGAGATATCCACAGATCATCGCAACACACAAACTTAGAAAGCTGCCCAAAACAAAGTATTGTATCCTTCTAATAGGGAATTCCTCCAAGACTAAGAAAGATCTTCAGGAACCCAAAATGCTCCTATATCAGGGTGGGCTTCTCCTTTCCATATGATGATGGGTGAATCCATGTCCTCCATCATTGGGGAGGGCTACCTACAGGTGTTTGTGCCCTACCCATCCCTCTATGTCTAATCCCCTACCAAGTTTTTTTCAAAAGCATACACAAATGCTCTAATAAAAAAGCAACATAGAAGATGAGTTTTGTGCATTCACTGGATCCCCCATGTCTGCTACCCGCCAATAGACTTGCACCCTCTTGCCTAGTTGTTGTATATCTCATCACCCTGCCATATTCTTCTCCTCTCCTCATTTCTCCTCCCTTGGGGTAAAAATGAATCCTTTTCCCCTGTTTTGCCCTTTTAAAAGAGACTCTTTTTTAACAATTTAAAAAAGGGGTTTTTTTTGCCCTTTCTTTTTTGCACTTCTTTACAATTAAGTCATGCAAAGTCTTTTCCCCTCTTTTTCATAAAAATTGGCCACCATTTTTATTTTGGCCTATTTTCCTGAGGGACACATTCTCCTATTGACTTTCCTCTTGCACCTTTTAGGTCATGTTTTTCCTCTGGGCATCTATGTTTTCTTTTTTTTGACACGATGTCATTTTTAACACTGCATCAAAGAGGGGCAAAACGTAAACACCTAAATTTTTCCACTTAACATTACTTAACTTTAATTTAATTAATGACTCCAAATAACATTATGGTTATTTTTTAATTAATTATATTTGTTAAATTCATCTATTTATTTAATTAAATAAATTCAATAACTATAGTATCCCTCGTAATGTAATTAATTTAATTTATTACATGTTTCTCCATATTCCCCTTTTAATTAAAATTTTAATTTATTTATTCCTCCACATGCTTTAATTCTACTAAACCATGATTAAATAAAATTTAATTTAATTTAATCACAAACCTAGCCTAGATGTTATCCTACACACATCACTCTCTATCTAATAGGTCTACTTACTAATTAACTAAGGTTAATTAGGCTAATTTTTGGATTCCAACATCCATTAGTCCTAATTATTTGCTCACACGTGTGAACAAATTTCTAAAAAATTGTCTTTTTAAAAATTGTCAAAAATTGCCTAAACAAAGCTTCTTACAATTTTTTATAACACTTCTTACACTTACCCAAAGTATGAAAATGAACTTTTTCTTACACATCTCTTACACACACTTACACATGTGTACTTAAAGTACACATTGACCCTTCACATCCCAAGTTTCTCACATGTGTGTGAGCAAGTCTTGGACTTCGCATGGCTTATGTGTCTCCTTGGTGGCACCTATGTGGATTCCACATAGATGCCACCTCACCCATCCCTCCAAATTATTATAAATAGGACCCTTACCTCAAGCAAATGATCTCATGATTTGCATGTAGAATTATAATACTAGTTTTCTTTCTTTCATTTAGAGTTTTTTGCTAACTTGTTTGGTAGTTGGTAGAGCCCTTTGAAGATTTAGAACTTAGTTTATTTGATGCTTTAGCTTCATTTGTAGTGTTAATTTTCATGCCATTTGAGTTTGAGGGTTGCTTCCATAATTCCTCATTGATCCTCTTTGGCTTATCTTATTGAATACTCGAGGGTTGCTTCGCTCCTCCTTGAGTAGTTCAATCTTTATTTTAATCCATCTTGCATTCATAGTGGGATTCATACTTATGTTGGGAGAGCACACCCACAACCTCTCTAAGAGCTTAAATCAATCAAGTCTTGGGTGCACTTGCTTCATTATCATCCGAGGTTATGTGGAGAATAGTTTAGGAATGAGTTTAAACATAGTTTTCTTGTTAGTTTAAGATCTTTAATATGCACATGTGTAACTAACATTTGAGTGTTTATGCTTGCTCCACACAGGTTATTTTTCCACATACACACTCACAAATGAGTAACTACAACTTTGTCACTCTTTGTACAAACACATTTGACATGATTAACCATAATCAATAATATAAGCATGATAATAATAGTAATCAACATCAACAAATACATGCAAGTAGTCATACTCTTAGAACATCATGCCATCTACTAGAAAACACATTGCATATATGATCATTACTCAAGATATGAATAAATAACATATCACATTTCATTTACACTAACATGTTTATTCTAATCAACTATTATCCACAATTATCTAGTAACTGTATTATCCAACTAGGATCATTAATATAATTATATACCATTTCATATACCATAAACATTATAGCATCAATTCTATAATCATAAAATAGAAATACATCAACCCTAATATATCAGTGTGAGAGTAATGATGATCTCTTCTTGCATGTAATACCCCTCTAACCCTAGCAAGTATTTTGGAGAACTAAGATGATGGGATTCTCTTTGAATAAGTTTAGATAACGTGTTCATCTTCAAGATAGTTAATGTATTCTATTTTATTATAGTTTTTAAAAGAATTTAAATAGTGTTTTTATCATTAGTAATGATGATTCACTCCTTTTTCTTGTATTACTTAATTATGATTATTTTGGGCTAACATTGATAGTCCAATCATGCTTTAGTAGGATATTATCTGATGTGCTTAGAGGAAGAGAGGAGGCAGTCCTAGTCACTTCTACAAGAGATATACATGATGTTGCACTCCTCCTTCTTTATTTGTTACTATCTTCTTGTGTGTGTGTGTGTGTGTATGCATTTTGTTGTATCGATGATGTAGGTACCAGGCACCGACTCCACTTGGTTACATAGGTCTAAGCATGCCTTAAAATCCTTGAACAATTATTGATCTAGAGGTAGCATCAAGTACCCCTCAAACATAGGTTCTTGTTTATAAAGTTCACACTATCTCGGGTTGGGCATAGTCCTGGTCTTTTCTTGTTGGGCTTTTTCTTTGTGTTATAGGTTGTTCAATTGATTTCGTTTCTATCGTTCATGTCAGTCATGTTTTAGGTTTTGACTCCTATTTATGTTGGTATGCATGTGGAAATGCTTAGATGTGAGTATTTTATAATGTGTTTATGTTGATGTTAGTTATTGGATTAAAAATATGTATAAATATTACAAATGTGTGTGTACACTTATGTTATTATATTATATTAGAAAGAGAAAATGAAATAAATGAATGAAAAGATTAAATGAGAGGAAATAAAGAGTTCAAATAGAAATAAACAAATAAGTTATTAAAAAGTGATAAAAAGAAATAAAAGAAAGAACTAAAAAGGAAAATATAAATATACAACCTAAGACCTCCTAGGAATGAAGTTTACTAATTACCATTGTTCTATAGGGATTCTTCCATATCTATAGCCACAATTATTATAATTATTAAGTCTAATTAGTTATTTAAATTAATAAAATTAGTAAATAGCCTAATTCTAGGGGTTTCAAACCTAAGATTTCCTAGAAATAAGGCTTATTATTTATCGATGTGCTATGGGGATTCCTTGGAAACCCCACCATAAAATAGTATATTTAATAAACTAAGTTAGTATTTAATATTAATAAAATTAAAAAAAGGAAAAACCTTATCACTCTCGACATATGATTGGAAGGTAAGTTGCGAAAAGTAATAAGATCAAAATAACTTAATAAATAAACAAACATTAGGGTATAATTTATTAAAAGGCAATTGTATGGTTGAAAAAGTGTATTTTCACCAAAATGTAATGTAGTGTGCATGTGCTTTGAATGTGTGGGGGAATATAGGATCTACTTCTTAATCCAAATTCCCAAAGGAGAGATCCAAATAAATTAATTGCAAGGAAGTGATCAATGCACAAATGAATCAATCTATAGAGAATATAAAGAAAGGAGAAAACCTTATAGTCTGTTATAGAAAATGTGCATTTGAAAACTTAATTGAATTGAAGAAAAATAGTAACCTCAAAATAGGGTAAATCTAGAAAAGACTATTTTTCGATGTCTGTGTTCAGTTTCGGGAGATTCTTCAACCTAATCTGGCCTAGAAATGCAAAGACAAAGAAAACCCAGAAACCTTTCATCTTTCGGAGCAAGGTCATCCTTGACCTCAGGATCAGGTACAATCTTACCCCGGGGTACAATCTTGACCCCTAGTGAAAGTCATCCTTAACCTAAAACAACTCTAACAGAAATTCTATTCGTGGATCTCAGAAGTTCATTGAAAAGGGTATCCAAATCTGCACTGATATTCATTGTCCCACACCTTCACCTACAATAAAAAGGGTTTTTATTGTTTGGATGAGGGGTTTGTCTTGGTCAAACCCCGATTTGGAATCAACCTTGAAATGCAATTGAAATTTTAATATATAAACAGAGTAAATGGAACTATTCACCTTGCTTATGTTAAAATCCTTGTGGAGGATTCGAATCCTTGAATCCACAAGTATGGATGCTCTGTATGAATGTAGAATTGCATATAGGATGTCTCAAATCAATTGCATTAGATCTTCAACACCAATCTTGAATGGATCTTGGAATAGGAAGAAGCTTGAATGAATGTGGATGGAGAAATATTCAACAAGAGGGCTCCAAAGAGATTGAATCCTTCAATGGCTAACAATGGATCTCCTTGATGAATGCTTGAATGCTTGAGGATGAATGAATGATTGAATGATTTCCTTCTCCTTCTTTCTTGCTTGAGAGTGCTTGTATGTGTGAACAAGAGATGGATTAAAATGAGAGAGGAAGGCTTCCTTTTATAGTGATCTAGGGCAAAAACTTCCAGAGGGGCCAACATAGGGGAATTAAATTCCAATTAGGTCTTAACCCTTTAGAAATGGACCTAGATTAAATACAATTTAAGAGTTTACCATTCTAAAATCCGAAATAGCCAACTCGGAAGCGGGAAATAAAACTTTTTGAAGCCCGACATCCCGAAACCTCTGGAATTTTAAATTTGGACTTAGGGTCAGGGTCGTGGTCAACTTTGACCTAGGTCAGAGTCAAGGTCAACCTTGACCCTGAGGTCACAGATCTCAGTTTCTTAGTACCAGGTACTAGGAAAAAGCTTGAAATAGGTGGAGAGAGAAGCAGAACAGGGGGAAAAAGCCAGATCCATTCACAAACCCATTCAAGGCACTTGACATGACCCCATACCACTTACTCGGAGGGCTAAACCAGCCCTAAATGGAAGTGCTTCCATTTTCTGACAATACAACAATTTAATTAATCTATTATTTATTTAATAAACTCTAACCATTATAGTTGGAACAATTACTTCCCATGAAGCAACTTCTCTAACCAAATTGTTGTCTATAAATCTAGAAGGATATTCTCACAAAGAAAAAAGGGGGGGGTCTAGAAATGGAAAACAAAATTTTAATGGTGAGGAAAGTTTGAGAAGAACTTCTAAAATAAAATTATTCCATGAGGAAGAGAGAGTCCCTAAGTTTAAGGCTAGGTAGAGGGATTCTGGATGTGCAAAGAGGCTTGAGAGGATTCAACATCCTCTGTAGGACTCCATGTAGGGCCTAGAGCCTAGAAATATATCTTTCATGCTTGTGTGTGCATTTTTTGTTTTATACAAAGGTTTGAGAATACATTTATGTCTATTTCTGTGTATGTTATTGATTTTATTTAAGGAGTATGAATATACATTTATGTGATATTGGTTGCACACCATAGTTTACCATGCTAACAATTGTGATGTTTATCAAACTATAAATTCATGTATTGGATGATATTTGTATTAGTTGGAAACAACATTATTTCTTGTGTGTTGTTTGTTTGTACTGGAGTCTAGAAACCAATAATCAAGAATTTCATTCTAAAAATTTGTAAGGAACTTGCCTTCACACATCAAATAGAAAACAATCCATTAGTTACATCCATTTCATATTTTGATCACTTGCTAATGTCATTCCATATACCTTAGATGATTTACTTGACAATTTTGATCTAACATATTATGATTCATGAATCCCTATAAAAACACTTATATAATGACTTAGATACCTTGATTGGGTGGATAGTAGATAATACTACTCCATTAAATATTCAGTGATTGTCCTTAGTTAGAGATCAGAACAAAGCTAAACAAATTCTGAACTAATACTTCATATTTTCTATTTTGGTACTCTTTCATCAATATTTTTCAACCCCAACAGAATTTGGACAATCCTTATAGTGAGTTCATACATTATTAAGATAACTAAAACATGTCCCGAATTGAGAAAGATCCAACGGTTTAATAAAAATTTGCAGCCCCCATATAAAGACCTAATTTGACTGTCATAAAATAGAGAAAACATGTAACTAGAATAAGACATCCTGTACAAAATCCATTAAATCTTTCATTACAATTCACAATGCTCAAATTTGATTTAAACTAAAGCTAACACACCATATTACATAATAAAATCATTTTCAGAAGTTATCCAATCAAAATCATCAATTAAAGAAGCTCTGCAATAATGAATATATATATGTTAAAGTTGTTTTGTTTAATAAGTTTAGTCAAAGGATGGTTTATTTAAAATCTTGAACCAATTAATAATTATTAATATTAAACATTAACAATTCAAAGAATATTTCATTATGACTAACAATGTTAAATATTAATAATTTAATAAATATTAACATTTAACTAGCACATAATTTATCAATAATTATTAATATTAATAAATAGTATTTTTATTAATATTTAACAATTAATAATATTTTATTGTGTATGTTAAATTGAATATTTGGTTGTGTTTTAAACCTTCATTGTGTATATCTTCTTGATGTGTTTTGGAACCCTAATGGTGGGGTTAGGGTTTAGGGTCATCTTAGGTGTATGGTACCCAGGAATCTTCCTAAACCTTTGTGTTGGATGTCTTAATGTTTTTGTGTAACCAAACATCTTGAATGATTATTGAGTAGGGTTGTCTAGGTTACCTAGGTGAGTGGCTCACCATAGGTGCGAGAACCTAGAAGTGGTCACTAGGGGATCCTATGAAGTAGGAGACCAGGGCCCAAAGTAGGCTGGTTCCTACAAGTGAGTTGGTAATCAAGTGGAAACATTAATAAAATTAATTAGAAAATAGTGGGTTGGTAATAACACTTTAAAACAAGATAAAAAGGATGTTCTTAAGGTCGCATATGTCCTGTTGGAGTACCAAGGTCATGTGGAATCGTGGAGAAGGCCTAAGTGTGCCTAGTTGGCCATGATCTCTAGGCTAGATCCTGACAATAAGGGCTATGCAATCACACTCACTTAGTCAGTACCCTAGAACTTTCACTCTAGTTGTTGTTTCCACTGGTGGTCCTATGTGTGTTACTATTTTATATTTGCAAATGTTTGGGAAGGGTTGTTCTATCCTTTATTTTCCCTAGAACTTATGTGGATCTTGGTCCTATCTTCTAGCACGAGGGAGTGGATCATTTATGGTTTTACGTGGTTGGATGGTGAAATATTTCAAGGTATTTCTTGTGGTTCAAGAATGGCATGCTGGATGTAGATGATGACTCTTTCTATTATATCTTTTCTATGTTGTACACATGATGTAAAGAGTTCATGTAAGCCCTAAAAGGATAACTTATGTGTAAATATATTTAAAGGAAAATAAAAGTAAAAGGGAAGGATAGCTTAGGTAAAATGATTCAAAGGAAAAGTTTCATTATGTAAATGTATAGTTGCGATGAAAAATATGTTGATGATTCTCTATCCTATCGCTCTCTCTTGTCTAAACTTGGCATAAGCAATATGTATCAAAAGCATGGTGACTATGTAAAGAAAGACAAAGTTATTTTGTATACAAACATAAAGTATTATTATCTTAGTTGAATGAAAGAGAACGAGATATCTTAACTTATTCTCTTGTGAAAAGATAAATAGATAATGAAATGGTAAATGAAAAGTAAAGATGATAAAGTAGGAAATGTTGTGGTAATTCGTTAGGAAAAAAGGAAATGTAAAGTATTTCTACTTTGAGCATATTTATGTTTCAAATAAAGGAAATAGTAGTTAAATGTCCTTACTTAAACATGTTTAAAGAATACTAAGTAGTTATGTAATTTTACTAAGAAAGGAATCAACCTATGTCCTCGGAAATAAATATCAAAATGTAAT
Source organism: Chamaecyparis obtusa (assembly GCA_027943335.1). Classification (NCBI taxonomy): domain Eukaryota; kingdom Viridiplantae; phylum Streptophyta; class Pinopsida; order Cupressales; family Cupressaceae; genus Chamaecyparis; species Chamaecyparis obtusa. Next base: position 146,227 of record BSBK01001840.1, on the reverse strand, counting down.
ACATGTAAATGGTTAGTGATTTAATGAAAGTAAAGTAAATTAACATTGGGGAATGATGCAGGAGCATCCTGGGTGTAAGAGCAATCTTGCATCACCCAAAAATATTTCTATTTTTGTATTCAATAAGGGCTATTTTGTGCAGAGCTGCTATTTATGGAAAGTTACTATTTTTGGTAATTTTTGTATGTGCTCAGAATGATTTGATTTCTTTCTTGGAGGTTCATTTTGGTCATATAAGTCTGCCAGTAAAGTTTCATTGCCAGATCAAGTGTATATTGGAAGATATTGAAGATTTTCGGTATTGGCAGCAAGGTACAGAAACTTTGAACTCAGTTTTGAAGGCTTTAGAGGCCCCGGATGAGGTCAAAAATTTGGGTGATGGGTGCTTGTGCTAGTTAAGCCTGTAGAGCACTTCGTGGCATTTTCGAAATGGGGTTATAATAGCCGATCGGGTCAACTGGTGATGACTTATGGTCTTCGGAAGTTGGGCCACCTGAAATGGCAGAAAATAATTTTCTTCAAAATTTCTGTTCGGGTTTCAAAGGTTATCTTGAGCCGACTATGATGTAATAAAATGTAAAATAAAATAATTCTAAGTTTGGTCGGCCTTATTGGCTAAAATTCTGGAACCTTCCCAGGCGGTGGAAAATTGCCTATATAAGGAAGGCTGTATTATTGTCTTAGGAGTTCAGAATAGTTCTGGGTAGTAGATTTGGGTATTGATTCGAGGCTTTGTCCTACATAATATTGTAAGGGAATGCCCATGTGGCTTTGCATATTGTAATTCTGAAAGTTTGTAATTCCACATTTGTGGAGATAATAAGAAGCCAATTTTCTGTTCTTGCATATTATTGTTTCTCTATTTCTCTTATGTGGTTGTGGTATTAAGGGGAGCACCTTCATCAAGTGGTATCAGAGCAGGAGTTCTTGAGTGTGTAAACAGATCGCCGACTGTGAGGCAGTTTGCACCAGGACCGTGGCTAGGGTTTCAGCGCGCATCGCGAAAATGCCTCCACGAAGGGAACGTGGCGGAAGAGCTGGTGTTGTAACACCTGAGGTTAGAGAGCTGCAGAGAGAAGTGCGAGCATTACAAGAAGAGATTCGTAGAGGAATGAATCTTAATGTCGGAGACAAAAGCGAGGATGAAGCCGAAGAAGAATATCAAGAAGGAGAAGTTGAAATTGTGAACCAGGAGGAAGAAAGACTTTTTCGGGTGATTTCCAAGATTGGGAAAAGACCTAAGATTGAGGTTCCTACATTTTCTGGAAATCTTAACCCAGAGGAATTGATCGACTGGATCAATGAATGTGAGGAATATTTTGAGTATGAAGATGTTGAGGATCCTGATAGGGTCAAATTTGCGAAGGCCAGACTGAAAGGTCATGCGAAGATCTGGTGGCAAGAAATTCAATTGGAGCGAAATAGAAGAGGGAAAGATAAAATCACAAGATGGGATCGGATGGTAGATAAATTGAAGCGATAGTTCATTCCTGTTGATTATGAGCTTGATCTACTAAATAAAATGCAAAGTTTGAAGCAAGCGGGAAGATCTGTTCAGGAGTATACAGAGGAGTTCTATCGACTCCTCATCAGAACAGGCCATGCAGAAGCTGATAAGGAGAAAGTTGCCCGATACCTTAATGGGTTAAGGCCAAGCATTCAGGAGGAGTTGAATCTGGTTCGAATGAACAGTATTGAGGAGGCATACCAATTTTCCCTAAAAGTAGAGGAAAAGCTGAACAAGAAGTTCGAGAGCAGACAAAATGGAAGAGGTCGCGGTGGACGATCTGGTGGACGGTCATATGGTGGCCGAAATGAAGATCCGAAAAAGAAGGATGAGGCTAGTAGTAGTCAGAATCAGCGTGGAAATAATTCCAATCGCTTCCAGGATCAGAATAATAGAGATCAGAGAGGAAGAGGAAGAGGACAAGGATCTGAAAGAGGTGGCTTCCGTGGAACATGTTTTCACTGTGGAGAAGAAGGTCATAGGGCATTTGAATGTCCTCAGCGCCAAGGCAGAACAGACAGGAGAAATGAAGGCCAGGCCAGAGTTGCACATATAGATGAAGATGCCAGATCATCAAATTCTGAAGATGCTGAGAGAGGAGAAATGTTGATTAAAAGAAGAGTCCTGTTGAGTGGTGAGAATGAACCTGAGCAAAGGAGGAGCCTGTTTTGCACTAGATGCAAGTGTGAGGGTAAATGCTGTGATGTGATTATCGATAGTGGAAGCACTGCCAATTTGGTGTCATAAGAGATGGTGACAAAGTTGAAGCTCAAGAGACAGAAACACCCACATCCATATCGGATTGCCTGGGTGCAGGATGACCACAAGGTCATGGTCAATGAACAGTGCCTGGTAAAGTTCAAGATCGGCGGGTACCAAGATGAGGTACTATGTGATATCATCTCTATGGATGCATGTCATATGTTATTGGGTAGACCGTGGCAGTTTGACAGATGTGCTGTACATGATGGTCGTGCAAATACCTATTCCCTGACAAAGGATGGAGTGCGACATAAGCTAAAACCATTGAAGGAGACCAAAGAAAAGGTATGTGGTAATGCAAGGATAATTTTTGTTGATGGAAGAAATTTCCTAGATGGTATGAGGCATGAGCATGTATGTTTTGCTTTAATTCCAAAAGTTGGTAAAGAGGAAGTAGAAGATGTTCCTGTAGAAGTTGCAGATTTGTTGAATGAGTTTCAGGATATTGTATCCGATAACGTGCCTGATGGATTACCACCAGTCAAGAAGATCAGTCATCAGATGGACTTGATCCCAGGAGCGAGTTTGCCGAATAAGGCAGCACATAGAATGACACCTACAAAAAGTGAGGAGTTGAACAGACAAGTACATGAACTGTTACAGAAAGGTTTGATCCGTGAGAGTCTGAGTCCCTGTGCTGTACCAGCGGTATTAGCACCAAAGAAGAATGGAGAATGGAGGATGTGTACCAATTCTAGGGCAATAAACAAGATCACAATCAAGTATAGGTTTCCATTGCCACGAATGGATGATATTATGGACTGTTTGAGTGGAGCTGTGTATTTCTCAAAAATAGATCTGAAGAGTGGATATCATCAGATTCGGATCAGAGAAGGAGATGAATGGAAGACTGCCTTCAAGACAAAGGAAGGACTATATGAGTGGTTAGTCATGCCTTTTGGGCTAACCAATGCACCGAGCACTTTCATGCGGCTTATGAACGAGGTTCTGAAAGAATTTTTGAGTAAGTTTGTCATTGTTTACCTGGATGATATTTTGATCTTTAGTAAGACATTGGATGAGCATATGATGCATATTCGTATGGTTTTGAGAAGTTGAGAGAAGAGAAATTGTTGATTAATTTGAAGAAGTGCAGTTTTGTGAAGAAAGAGTTAGTGTATTTGGGACTTGTAGTTTCAGTAGAAGGTCTAAAAATGGACCCAGAGAAGGTACAGGCTATCCTTGAATGGCCTACTCCAAGGAGTGCTACTGAGGTAAGATCTTTTCATGGTCTAGCTAGCTTTTACAGAAAGTTTATCAAAAATTTTAGCAGTATTTGTGGACCCTTGACTGAAACAATGAGAGGGGATAGAAAAGAGTTTAAGTGGACTAATGGGGCAGAAAAGAGTTTTCAATTGTTGAAACAAAAATTTACAGAACAACCTGTTTTAGCACTTCCAGATTTTAATAAGGTGTTTCAAGTAGATTGTGATGCTAGTGGTACTGCAATAGGAGCTGTTATGAGCCAAGAAGGTAAACCTGTTGCTTATTTCAGTGAGAAATTAAATGATGCCAAGAGAAAATATTCTGTTTATGATCAGGAATTTTATGCTATAGTTTAGGCATTGAAAAAGTGGAGGCACTATCTGCTTCCTAAGGAGTTTGTTTTGTATACTGATCATCAAGCTTTGCAATATTTGAATAGTCAAGGAAAATTGAATCAAAGGCATTTAAAATGGGTTGAGTTTTTGCAGAGTTATACATTTGTTTTGAAACACAGGAGTGGAAAGTCTAATGGGGTTGCAGATGCTCTTAGCAGAAGGCAACTATTGCTGATAGAAATGCAGATTGAAGTGGTTGGGTTCAAGGAACTCAAGAATTTATATCCAGAGGATCCTGATTTTGGTGAAGCTTGGAAAGCTTGTACAGAACCTGTTACTCTACACAGGATGAAATGGTTGGATTTCATCATCCAGGATGATATGCTATTCAGAGGGAGTTAGTTGTGCATTCCACGAAGTTCTATGAGGGAGAATCTCATCAAGGAGAAGCATAGCGGAGGATTGGCTGGACATTTTGGTCGTGATAAAACCCTTGGTTTGGTTAGTGAGAATTATTATTGGCCATAGTTGCAGCAAGATGTGAAGAAGTTTGTACAGAGTTGCCGAGTATGTCAGATGGCGAAGGGAGTGAAGCATAATACAGGGTTGTATCAGCCATTAGCTGTACCAGAGAAGCCTTGGGAGGATATCAGCATGGACTTTGTTCTTGGTTTACCGAGGACACAGCGGGGACACGATTCAATTTTTGTGGTAGTTGACAGATTTTCAAAGATGGCACATTTTATTCCCTGCAAGAAGACTAATGATGCTGTTCATGTAGCAGAATTATTTTTCAGAGAAGTAGTGAGACTTCATGGTTTGCCAAAGACCATAGTTTCAGATCGGGACACTAAGTTTGTTGGATATTTCTGGCGTACATTGTGGAAGAAGTTGAAGACAGATTTGAAGTTTAGTTCATCACATCATCCACAGACTGATGGACAGACAGAGGTGGTGAATAGGAGTTTGGGAAATTTGCTGAGATGTTTGGTTGGAGATAAGCCAATAGGATGGGATTTGATTTTACCACAGGCAGAATTCGCATACAATAATTCTGTCAACAGGAGCACTGGTAAATCACCATTCCAGATTGTATATGGAAGTAGTCCAAGAAATGCATCTGAATTGAGGAAGATAGATAAAGGAGAAATAAGTAGTGCTGAAGCTGAGGATTTTGCAGAACACTTGAAGAACATCCATGAGGAGGTGAGGAAGCATATTACCAAGATGAATGCATAGTATAAGGTTAAGGCAGATGAGAAAAGGAGGTATAAGGAATTTCAAGTTGGTGATGAAGTCATGGTTCATTTGCGGAAGGAGCGGTTTCCAGTTGGTACATATAACAAGTTGAAAATGAAGAAGTTTGGACCATATAGGATACTGAAGAAACATGATTCAGGAAATGCATATGAGGTCGAATTGCCTACTGAGCTAAATATTTCATCAGTGTTTAACATTTCAGATCTGACAGAGTATCATGAAGGAGGTGTTGAAGATGAGATCCCAGCAGCACAGTGGAGTATTCCAGCAACTAGTTCAGACACTAAGGAGATCGAAGATATACTGGACAGTCGTGTTGACAGAAGCACAAGGAACAGGACATATGAAGAATATCTGGTCAAGTGGAAATGACGACCTGTTGAAGATTCATCATGGCTGACAAAGGAGGAGGTTAGCCGTCTTGGTTTTCCTCTGCACACCTGAGTCGTGACAGGGTCACTTCTCAAATTACCTCAGGTGTCTGATGCAGGAGCATCCTGGGTGTAAGAGCAATCTTGCATCACCCAAAAATATTTCTATTTTTGTATTCAATAAGGGCTATTTTGTGCAGAGCTGCTATTTATGGAAAGTTACTATTTTTGGTAATTTTCGTATGTGCTCAGAATGATCTGATTTCTTTCTTGGAGGTTCATTTTGGTCATATAAGTCTGCCAGTAAAGTTTCATTGCCAGATCAAGTGTATATTGGAAGATATTGAAGATTTTCGGTATTGGCAGCAGGGTACAGAAACTTTGAACTCAGTTTTGAAGGCTTTAGAGGCCCCGGATGAGGTCAAAAATTTGGGTGACGGGTGCTTGTGCTAGTTAAGCCTGTAGAGCGCTTCGTGGCGTTTCCGAAATGGGGTTATAATAGCCGATCGGGTCAACTGGTGATGACTTATGGTCTTCAGAAGTTGGGCCACCCGAAATGGCGAAAAATAATTTTCTTCAAAATTTCTGTTCGGGTTTCAAAGGTTATCTTGAGCCGACTATGATGTAATAAAATGTAAAATAAAATAATTCTAAGTTTGGTCGGCCTTATTGGCTAAAATTCTGGAACCTTCCCAGGCGGTGGAAAATTGCCTATATAAGGAAGGCTGTATTATTGTCTTAGGAGTTCAGAATAGTTCTGGGTAGTAGATCTGGGTATTGATTCGAGGCTTTGTCCTACAGAATATTGTAAGGGAATGCCCATGTGGCTTTGCATATTGTAATTCTGAAAGTTTGTAATTCCACATTTGTGGAGATAATAAGAAGCCAATTTTTTGTTCTTGCATATTATTGTTTCTCTATTTCTCTTATGTGGTTGTGGTATTAAGGGGAGCACCTTCATCAGGGAACCTGAAGGGACTTAGGGTTAGATGAAAAATGTGATTTAAATGTGCAAATTTTTTTATTATAAGACTTATCAACTTTAGGCCTTGTCCTTATGGGTTCCCTGGCAGGGTGTAACATTGCATTAGAGCTAAAGGTCCAGGGATATATTATCTTCATACAGAGACAAGATTGAGGTGGCATTACATCAACACTTCCTTGCATATGGTTACCTATGCATTGAATCCTAACTAGTACAAGGATAGGCTTGGTAGAGTTACACTTAGGTGCATTGATAAGATGTATGATCCTAATACTATCGATACAACTTGCACTGTATGGAACAATTTTCTACTCTTATGGGGTAGTTGATGTATCTAAGATGGATATAGAAACTATGGCACATGCTAACCCAATTTTGTGGTGGAACTGTCATGGACAAAAATCAAAGATTACTACTCTAGCCATTCATTGTTTGTCTCAAGTTTCTAGTTCTTCATCTTCTTAGAGGAATTGGTCTACATATAGTTTCATCTAATTTATTTAGAGGAATTCTTACCTCTAGGAGAGTAGAGAAGCTTGTGGTTGTACATAGTACTTTTCATCTCATTGACTGCAAGACACTTGTGTACAAAGAGTGTCCAAAAATACGATGATAGGTAGAGCCAGATGATCCATCACAAATTGATGAGGAAGCTAGAACTTCAAATATAGGGGTGGTTGGTGTTAATTTGGAGGATCTTGACCATTAGGAGTCTAGTATCTCTAGTAATGAGGACAAGTAGAGGCCTCCCTTAACTATATTTGGACATAAATTATACTTATTTTGATATCATGTTGCTGATTGTAATAATCTTTATGATATTTTTGATATAATAGAAATCTTCAATCTAACAATTCCCTTTGTCAAATTTTATGAAGTATTCAGGTATTTAAAATTAAATTAGAAATATTAAATCTTAGTGTTTAGTATTTGCAATTTTCTATTTTACTAATTTTCTAAATTTTTATTTTAAATGCAACTCTTATACATATTTTTTTAACTAGTTTTCAAGTACTATTTATATATATTAACACCACACCTCGTCATCCCAGATTTAAGGCCCTTTATTCCCTTCTCCCTAAAATTCATCCCCTTGTCTTGAAACTTGGTGGAACACTATTCGAATCTTCTTAGCTTTGACCCAAACCCACTTTCCTACTTTGACTGAAGATGCAATTTTCTCTTGACCTAGATGATTTGTTTCAATAGTATTTAGCTTTTTCTTGCCCATTTTTATTTATTTGAATGTATTTTCATTGCCATAAGAGATGATTTTTTTGGAGAACATGACTAAATACATGTTTTCTTATTGGAGGCACAATGCCAAGCTTCTTCATCTTAGGTTTTTCCTTTTACTAATGGTGGGATTGATGAGGCTAATGTGCCTCAAGTGGATTTTGAGGCTTCTTCTCAGGTAGGTGTGGTTGTGGAGGTTGGTTCATAGTCTCATGTTTCTCCAGTTGTTTCTTCATATGTGTGTGGTAATAGGTCCCTCATCTCTACATCCACTAATTGTGCTAGGGCTATCAATATTGGTAGCTCTCTTGCTGGTTTTGTGCCTTTAAGGAAAAATTGTGAAGTTATCTCTAAGATGGTAGGTGTTGTCGACCTTCTTTTTTAGGATGGTGATGCTCCACCATTGGACTTTTTGGTTTGGTAGGAGGTTGTTGCTAATGTGGAAGAAGGATGGATTACTATGAAATGAAATAAATCTAAGACATCCACACTCTCTTTTGATATGACTCTATGTTCCCACAAGGGATCTTCTAAAGACAAATCTTGATGGTTCTTAGTTGTTGGTGATTGGGTTGGAGTTTCTTTGGCCTTGTCTTTGGATTTTGGATGCATGATGGATTTTCTTACAAAGCCAAAACTAGAGCCCAATCACTGGAAACTCCAGCCCAAAAATGTGAAACTGGAGCCCATTGAAAGAGAAAAGGAGCATAATAAAAGGAGACAAAAAAACCCTTGGGAGTTTTCCCAAAAAGAGCCCAAATATGCAACCACTATCTTGAGAAACCCTGAGTCCACTACCATACTAGCTAGACCATGACTTTTTTGCAGTTCTATGCTTGTTGTTTAGAGAATCCCTAAGTGACCCATTGTCTCTATTGACTGGAAAACAAATTTTTTGTGTTCCTTTGGCTTACTTGGCCAGTCATTGGAGTGAGATGAAGAAATCAATGCATACTTGTCTATCAAAAGATAGACTAATTTTGTAAATTTGAAAACATGCATTCTAATACAAAGTATTGATGAAGCAATTCAAATTATTATTAGAAAATAGTTAAATTATTCTAAAGGTTGAAATATATATTCATATCATGTTATGATGTTTATTTAAATCTAATTAGTCTAAATATTCAAAACTAGTTCAAAAATTGGGAAAGCAAGTGGCAGTCAACTCTGGAGGGATCAATTGAAATGTTAAATACTTAGTTGAGAGAATATTTTGTGATGATCCTCAAGCTTTTTGAGAAATCAATAATGGGCATGCCAATGAACTTTCTATTTGCATAAATCAAGGAGAATATTGAGTTCTCAAAATTTAGGAAAGCTTGTAGCTATTAATGATTGTTCTAACCAATGGATTTAGGTTCTTACAAACAAAAAACACTACAAATATTTTCTAATATATTTGGTATGAATTTTGAAATGTTTAGTTTTCCTGTGATACTAGAGGCAAGGTTATCATGGTAATTTGAGCATTCTATGAAAGAAATATTTTCCTTCTTACATGAATATAAAAGAAGGTAAATACATAGAAAATATGATCAATAGTTTGAGGAAGAAAATAACATTAAAACATTCATTTAATACAATGGTTATCCTAAGAAAACCCTCTAATATCAAACCAATTTTATTTTCATTAATGCAACTTTGGTTATACCAACATAAAGATTTGGAGTGTTTTTAGTGCAATGATGTCTCATAGGATAACTATGAGTATAACTATGAAACAAGAAATTGTGAGCCAAACCTAACCCAAAAATATTATCTAAACCAAGGGCACAAATTCTAGTGCACTATATTTTAAAGGAGTTATTTTATTTTTTATTAAGATTATTTTATTGAAACTCACTTGTAATTCACACTTGATTTGGATGCTCCTTTTTTCTCTATTATCTCACTTCAAATATGACACATGCCATCAAAAAAAGTCTCATAAGTTGATGAAAAAATTAAGGGAACAATGTAACTCTCCTTTCACATGTGATGACATTTTATTAAATCATAATAAAGTCTCTTATGCACATTATATTATCATAAAAAGTTGAAAATGATCACACGCTTTGTATGTTTTTGATTAGTTAAGCAACCAAACAAGGGGGTGACTCTTACAAAGCAAAAACCATAGGGATTGTCAAAAAAATATTAGCACGAACTAATGTGCAGGTTTATACAACAAAAGGCCACTAATGACATACATTCATCAAAGAACTTATAAAGAAATTCCTCTTGGAGAACATAAGGCTAAAAATGGACATATACAACACATAGGCCAAGAAAGGCCCCCAACAATATTCAACCAACAATTCACCTATAGTGAACTACCAATAAAGGGAAAAGGAAAGGTTCCCCAAATATTCCCCTTGGGGTGTGCAGCATTGTCCAAGACCATCTTGTGATAAATAACATCACCCTAACTATAGATCCACCCCCAGCTACAAAACCCTTTTCCACCTCAAAAACAAAGGAGCCCACCTCTATAGAAGTAGCTATATTGTTACACCAACAAAAAAAGGAGCATATTGTTAAACCACCCTTCATCCAAACATCCATAGAAGGGATCCCACATAGAGTTACAAACATCCTTTTTTCACAAAGAAAGTCTCCACCTCTATACGAGACTCTTCCACCTCCATAAGAATCATGAAAGAAGAAGAAACCTGCATATACCAATCCCACCTCATTGTCAAAAACACATTTCCCTTATCCTCTGAGTCGGGAACAACCCCCAATTTTAGTAGACTCCACTATGGAAGAGGAAGAAGAAGAAGAAGAAAACCAATAGAACCAAGCCCCCCTCTTGGAAATTCGAACACTCCTCTTCTCCATATGATCATGAAAATCCCCCAAACTAGATGCAATTGTCAACCAAAGACAAAGGACCAAAGAAAGCCCTTAAAAAGTATCAACAAAAAGCTGGCCACTAAAGAAAATGAAACCATTGTCCATGCAGAAAGGAATGGACAATCCAAAAGAAATTGCTTCCACCTCTATAGGACATGTTGAAGAAGAAGAAGAAAACCAACAAAACTAGGTCCCCCTCCTAGAAAGTTGAACACCCCCCTTCTTCACTGAGTCAAGAAAATCCCCCACACCAACAACAACAAATAACTAGCGACCAAAGAAAATAAACCCATTGTCCATGCATATGGACAAACCAACCAAAATAGCCTCCACCTTCATAGGAACTATAGAATAAGAAGACAACCAATATTACTAGACCCCCTCCTAGCAAGATGAACACCCTCTTTCTCCCTCGAGTCAGGAAAATCCACCAAATTAGCTATAACAAATAACTAACCACTAGAGGAAAAAAAAATAATTGTCCATGCACATGGAAATAGAAAATCCAACCAAAATGGCCACCACCATCATAGGAACCATGGAAGAAGGAGAAAACCAACCATACCAAGCCCCCTTCCTAGAAATTTGAACACCCCCCTTCTCCACTGGATCAGGAAAATCCTCCAAACTAGTTGTAACAAACAATTGGCCACCAAAGAAGAAAAAATCACTATCCATGTATATATGAATGGAAAGTCCAACCAAAATGTCCTCCACCTTTGTATGAAACATGGTAGAAGAAGAGGAAAACCAACAGTACTAGACACCCTCTTAGAAATTTGAACACCCCCCTTCTCTACTAGGTCAAGAATATCCCTCAAAATATCCATAAAAAGGCTCTGAAATGACAACCACAAAAGGTGCCATACCACTAAAAAAATAATCTGATACAAGCTATAAATAGCCTACCAACCTATCACCATACCAACTCTCCATAAAAATAAAGAAAAACCACCTTCTTCCTAACAAATAGGCCATAACCTATGGCACCTCCAGTCACCACAAGAGTGAACCACATCATGACAGATACAACAACCAATAAAATCCATATTGACATCCATAGAATGCCATCCCACTAAAACACCCATTACAGAAAGAAAATTCAATGGGTATAAAATCAACCTAAATCTTCATTATATGCAACACCTAAAGGATAGAAAATTACACTTTGCACAAAATGGCAAGTGTCCACTGCACAATGAATCCAAAGCTAGTAAACTCTACCATAAATCATAGCCACCACTTACCTAAGGGAGAAAATAAATCAAACCCTAGGTATCTTCCATTTAGAAAGTAATAGCCCTCCTCATAGACTTGTCAAAACCAACGAGAAATGATGGGGTAAGGAAATATCTATCATCATTAGCAGATAGGAGAAGGATCCCATTTGTTGGTTGCTATAATACTTCCTCCACATGAGAATTCACAAAAAGGGAAATCCCTCCTTCAAACACAACTTTCTCATCACTAAACAGAGCTACAATTCTCTCCAAACCATAAACCTTCAATAGCAGTGGAAAACCCTTGCTACCATCTTGAACAAAGGAGAAAAATCTTAAGACTTCGTCTGCTCTCTTCCCCAACATCTTCAAAACCTCTGAGTTTTTAAATAGGGTAGAACCTAGGAGTCCCATAGAAACTCCCCAAAAAAGAAGGTCATTAATATAGACCACCAAATCTAGGAGGGATCTAAAATAGGATCCCAAAATAGGAACCATACCCATTCCATACAAAGTATAAAAATTGCAGCAAGCAAAGGAAGCCCACACATACCTTCCCCACACAGAAGAAAGATCCCAAAACCATATAGGGTCATGGGCTTCATTTTGGAACAAGTCCCCAATATAAACCTAGGGAAACCACCCACTATTAATATTTCCATGAGCAACCCGCACAAAGGGGGAAGCCAACACAACAAATTGCCAGACATAGAGAGACACAACAACCATAGCAACATGACCATTCACCAAAGCTATAGGAGTGACTCCTGCAGACCAGAGAAAAGTCATGCCAAACACCACAAACAATAGGATCTTGTTATCGGAATCAACAAGCCAAATAATCTAGTAAATGGTGAACATGTACTCCTCACCAAGCTCCACACACCAAAGAAATGACCTAGCAAGAAAAGATCAGGCTCTCAACACCTTCACACCCTTATTCTCCATGTTGTCGGGGTCTACTCAAACTACATAACATTCTCCCTGAGCACAACAAATCATGGTCCAAATGAAAGGAATATCCTCCATAACTGACGACATAAAGAAGAATGCCAAGATAGACACCATGTCCACCAAAAAGCCTCTCCTCAAAGCTCATAGTGGGTCTTTTCTATGTGGGACTGCAAATGAAATTAATTATTGCCCTTTGTGGGACTTTTCTATTTGAGGAATAATAAAATTACTATGAACAATAATTAAATAATATAAGCATATGGGTTTATAGTTCATTTCACCTTAACTAGCATTCTCCCATATTTTAGACATTGCAAAAGTAATAAGTGCCACATAGTGGGAGTACTTGGCTTTTAGTTTAGAAATTAATTGTAATTATAGAAGTTACAAATATCAAATTAAAATAATAAATGACTACAATAATACATAGATAAAAAATAACTATACTACAAACAACATGATTGCAAATATTATGCTAACCTTTCCTACAATTATGTAGAAGTAAGAATTTTCAATATCAAGTAATAATTTGAAAATAATAACATTTTTCATTAGATATAACAACTTAATATACAAAGTAAAAAATTCCCACAATTTAATTGACTTATAATTGTTGAAGGGATATAATTTAATATTACAATTTAAAATTGACGTTCTACCTTGATCATTTCCACACCTAGAAAATTCTAATTCTACTAGTATATATCTAACCATAATAAAAAATTAAGTAGAATTAATGTTGAAAGTAATTTCTAAAGATGAATACATGTAGAATGAAGTTAGGATCATATTATTTACTAATGTCTAGATTAAAATGAGTCACTTCTACAAATCTAATTTTAAATCTAATATATTTGTCAACTGTTAAATTAATAAGATATATCAATAATTGTAAAAAAAATATTATTAAATTATTTTTATTAAGAATATTAAATATACTAAATTGTAAATCAAAAGAAACAAATTAATTCTTGAAAATAAATTAAATGATATACAAATATATTTTGAGTTATAAAGTAAAAAAGTATGGTTAAGATATAAACAATACAAAAATAACAAAGACAAGTTGAATTTTGGAAGGATGAAAAAATTAATCCTCTACTTAACAAATATGTGGAGCATACCATAATCCACAAATTCAATTAAAAATAATACTTTTTTTTTAATCAAAATCATCATGTAGATTATTGTAGGGTAAAAGTACAAACCTGTTTCACACTTTTATGAAGGAAAAGGTTAATAGCACCAAAACTGTTCAACTTCAACAACATAAAAACTGGCATTTGTGTTTGAAATTTGAAGATGATGTAAATTAATGAAATGTGTAAAACTGGATGAAATTTATGGCTATTATTTTAAAAAAATTATTTGAACAAGTATTCATTTATTTTTTTTAATTTTTAAAGTTCATTTTAAAATTGTTGAAAATCAAGGGTCTAGTTCCCGTTAAAAACTATATGTAAATAATTTTTTTCCTCTAATTTCAAAATATGTTTTAGATGACATGTATAGCCAGTGCATAAAAAAAAGATTGGTTTCCAATGTGTATTTTCTCTGTTACAACTATTCAAAGTCAAACTTACCTAAATTTGATAGTTTTCGTCTCCCGCCAAATTTTCCCTATCAAATATACACCATTGAGAAAAAAAAACTCATATGTTATTGAAGAGGACTCTCTCCTCTAGTGTTAAATCAAATTTTTAAATTTTTCTGATTTGATTTACTATTTTTTTCTTTTTTCAAAGCAGTGTCTTCTCAAATGTCAAAATACCTACTTGCAGTATTTTGAAATTATAATATTTAAGATCTAATGAAAACACCATAAAACTTATATGGCAATAATCTTGACTCCGAGCTCTACAAAAGGGCATTTTTATTTTTTAAATAAAATTGAGTTTTGATGGAGAAATCAACTACAGAATTGAAAAATTCCTCAATTCTACAAATTTTGCTTATTTGGCTGCTACATGGGATGCCACATAAGTAGTTTTGACCAAACCAGGTTTGGTCAAACCTAGTTCAGTTGAACCCCTTGCATATATATGCACCAATTCTTCATTGATCTAACACATTTCACTTATATTTACTCAATTTTCTTGTTCAGTCGGACCTGTTTCTGCCAAAACTTATCTGCCACATTGACGCCACAAGGCACCATGTATGTACGACGCACATTCGGTCGTACATTTTCTAGTCAAACCATGTCCAACCAAAAGTACCTTCAATTGGAACTTGTTGATTGTCCTCTACTATGACACAACTTTGTACTTTTACCCTATAGTATAGCTAAAAAGGTGCTATGATAATAGAAACTGTCTGAAAAAAGGAGTCATATAACACCAAACCAATTCAACCAATTGTATTTGAGATAAGAAAAATTTTCATATAATATATAAAATTAATAAATAATACCTAAACTTTAGAAATATTCAAATTATGAAAAACTAGTTACTTATGATTGATGTAAAACAATTCACTAATTGTACATAGGTAAATGCAATAATATATTGCCTACGACAAGTATAATAAAGAAATGTCATCAAGAATACTAACAATTATGGAATGAGAGCCTGTAGACTCATCACACAAAATTCCAATACTTTTAACAACTTTCTCAATATATCTCCATCATTTATAAAATTGTCATTGTATTCAAACATTGCACTCCCATCCTCACCGTGTCATAAACAAAATCGTATTTGTACATTTTATATGTGAAAAGTTGGGTTCTTTGTCAAGCCAATTACATTTTGATTGTTGCATCCAAATTGAACTACTTTATGACAATTTTGAACATAATGTTTAAAGCTAGATGACCTACTTATTAGTCTATTGACTTTAGAAGAAACAAGCTTTATTTTAGAAGTTTCTCATGAGCAAGAAAGAATCAAATCATTCTTTGGGTTAGTTTAGGGGGGAAATGGGTGCTAATGAATTTAACAATATAAACTATGTGAGATGAATTCATTATCCAACCACTTCCACACTAACATTCAAAATACAAGAGAAAGAGGGGCTTTCAAACATAACTCTCAATATAACCCAAGTTAGATTAGCAAAACCCAAGGAGATAAAGGGATGTTAATGCTAAACCCAAATTATATTAAGGAAGTACATAAGCAAGTCATCTTTCATGCAATGTAGGATTTGATTAAAGATATGTAAAAGTAAATGTGCAATTGAACCAATTGATTTAATGAGGAAAGTAAGATAGATCTAGATGTTAAATGTAAGCAATCAACCCAATTAAGATGTGAAAATAGGTCTAGATTAAGAAATGAAATGAATGATAAAGTACTCACCTTGAAATGTGTAGAGGAATTTACCTTTTTGCTCCAAAAATTGTCAATTTGAACCTACGATAGAACTTCCAACTGCAGATTCACGATCACGATAGAAAACCCAAAAAATGTTGTTTTTCCAAGACCTCCAAGAATGGGTCTACCAGGTCACCATGTTGCAGAATAGGTTGACCAAGTCACCGTGTTCCGTAACAGGTCGACCAGGTCACCGTAATCTGGAACAGGTTGACCAAGTCATCGTGTTCTCAAGATACCATAGCAAATTTGACCCAACTTCTTCAAAAATGTATTAGCGAGTAGTTTCCAGATCTGTGGTTGTAATCCTGATATCATGTTCTTGTACATAGAAAATCTTGTTTTGGGGTTTGGGTGGATGAGGACTTGCCTTGGTCAAGCCCTAGATTAAGGAATCAACCTTGAAATTTAAATGTAAATATGTAAAGGAAACCAGACAAATGTAAGTATTCACCTTGCTTGTAGAAACCCTTATCAATAAGGATTTTGTGATGCTTGTATGTTGTAGATATTGAATTTGCAATAATGGATGTAGGAAATCTCCACAAATGTAATAGATCTACCAAAACCACATCATGGATCCATGGATGTAAATGTGCACCAATGAAGAAGATGATGAATGCCTCAATGTAAATCTCCCCCCTTGATGGCCAACAAAGTGCTGGATCTTGAAAAGGAAATGCTGACAAAAGGATCCTTGAATCTTTGAATGCCTTGAATTCTTGATGAAAATCTTCTTGCTTGAAATATTGAATGCTTAAGCTTGCACGTGTGATTGCTATAGTGAACCCCCCCCCCCCCCCCAAAATGAGGTGCCTAGGATTCATTTTATACTAGTTTCCAAGCGGGAAAACAAAGCAATCTAATGGGGGCACCCTATTTGGAAATTTAATTGCTTGAGACAACATCGGCCCTGAGATTTAAAATCCCTAGGGAATAGGTCAACCTGGTTGACCTATTCTAGAACAGGTCAACCAAGTTGACCTATTCTAAAACAAGTCGACTTGGTCGCCTGTTCCAGAGTTGGCCCATAGGGAGCCAACCCCAAGGTCTCAGAGACTAGACAACTGATGAAGGGTGCTCCCCTTAATACCACAAACACATAACAGAAATAGAGAAACAACAACAGTAATATGCAAGAACAGAAAATTGGCTTCTTATTATCTCCACAAATGTGGAATTACAAACTTTTAGAATTACAATATGCAAAGCCACATGGGCATTCCCGTACAATATTCTGTAGGGCAAAGCCTCGAATTATTGCCCAGATCTACTACCCAGAACTATTCTGAACTGCCTAAGACAATAATACAGCCTTCCTTATATAGGCAATTTTTCACCGCCTGGGAAGGTTCCAGAATTTTAGCCAATAAGGCCGACCAAACTTAGAATTAATTTATTTTACATTTCATTACATCATAGTCGGCTCAAGATAACCTTTGAAACCCGAACAGAAATTTTGAAGAAAATTATTTTTCGCCATTTCATGTGACCCAACTTCCGAAGACCATAAGTCATCACCCGTTGACCCGCTCGGCTATTATAACCCCATTTCGGAAACGCCACGAAGCGCTCTACAAGCTTGATTGGCGCAAGCGCTCGTCACCCCAATTCTCGACCTCATCCGGGGCCTCTAAAGCCTTCAAAACTGAGTTCAAAGTTTCTGTACCCTGCTGCCAATACCGAAAATCTTCAATATCTTCCAATATACACTTGATCTGGCAATGAAACTTTACTGGCAGACTTATATGACCAAAATGAACCTCCAAGAAAGAAATCAGATCATTCTGAGCACATACGAAAATTACCAAAAATAGTAACTTTCCATAAATAGCAGCTCTGCACAAAATAACCCTTATTGAAAATAAAAACATAAATATTTTTGGGTGATGCAAGATTGCTCTTACACCCAGGATGCTCCTGCATCAACAACTGAAAATAGAAGATATAGGATAGAACAGGAGAAGAAGGGGGCATGCACAAATCCATCCATGGTCCATAAAGTTGGTAAAGGGACAAGAGCTAAAAGGTATTTAATAATGATTGCATCCATTTTAAGACGGTATATTTAGCCCCCACTTTAGCAGAAGTATGAGTTGCCTCAAACTCATAGTAAAGTAGATCAAAGAGCAAGATCTAATCTTAGCATGACTAAGGAGATGAAGAAACCATCAATCCCCCAATGAGCTTGAGTCTTCATCATATCCAGAGCCAAAATAAGAGGTATGTCACTAACAAGAAAGTGTAGCCAACTCACCCAATAAGTTTTGTGTCCCTTATTGTGAAATACATAAGAAAAAGGTGTGTTGCAAGAAGAGATGGCATTGAATGGTCTAGCCAGTGTGTGTGGCATGCTAGTCAACCCATCAAAGATGAATTGAATGGTCTAGAAAGTGTGTGTGAAATGCTAGTGAATTTATCAAAAGGATTCAACCTCAAGGGAACTCCATGTCCAAAAAAAAAAGAATCAAAAGATGACCTAGGCATAAGGATGTGTGTGTCCTTAAGGAATCAGAAACACGATCAGGCTTCCCAGACTGTCAATAGTCTAAAGAAGGATCAAACAATGATCAGGCCTCCCATACTCTTAGTAATCCAAAAAGGGATAAAAAAAGGATCGGGTCTCCCAGATTATCAGTAATCCAAAGAGAGATCCAAAAGAATAAAGACCAAGCCCCTATGAGCTGTCAATAGTTTGACAAAGGAAACTAAATTGTCAATGTGTGTGTGTGCAAAAGTGAGCATAGTGTATGCTCCCATGTTAAAGAGATTGCAAAACACCTCAACTGCAAAAATTTATTTAAGAGAAGCGTACATGCATCCATGAAGAATGTTTCCACTATGAAATTCCCCCAAGAGAGAACACTTCAAGGGAAATAAACACATGACAAAAGAGAGAACATGAAGGGATCTACTAACTATGGGATCAGTATGATCATATGATAATATGTAATATTATATCAAGAATGAAATGTCACCATTACCCAAAGGAAGTAGAACTACATTACAATGGAGGAAAAATCATGTAAGAGGTACAAAGAAGAGTCTTTTTGGGTCAGCGACATAGAGACCAAAAATAATCGGTGCTACTACATCGTGAGCATTCAAGTAGACTACACAAGGGAACATATACGAAGAATAGCACATAGAAGACATAAAATAGAAGAAGAGAGGTACAAATAGAAAAAAATGCACAACATGTTCAATTAATTTATCATCTTGTGCCAACAGAGCAACAAGAATAATCTAAAGTGACCTAGATGAAACATATAACAAAGAGTACAACATAGGGGAACCATTGCCAGATCCAAGCAAGGACTCTGGTGGGAGTCATTGTGCTTTTCACTAGGAGTGAGTGTTAGTTGCATAGAAAGCATGTTAGGAAAATCATAATCCATATCAATATGTTCATATTAATCATCACTAACATGTGCATTAGAAACATCATCATCAAGATTATCTTCCATATCAAGATTAATAGAATCTAAAATACGAACAGAATCATCATGTTTATCCATTTGCATATTGTATTTTGATTCACTTCATTTAAATGCTCAAGCATGGGTTGATCGAAGGAAGACAAGGAAGAAGCAATTTTAGAAGCAAGAGTGTGGGCCTTAGCCTTAGCTTGACAGTTCTTGCGACACTGACAAGCATGTTGATTATGAATGGTTTTACGAGATAAACTTGAAGCATTATGTTCAACGGTCATAGGTTCTGAGGAGGGAATGAATTTTTGGAAAAATGGTCAGCGCTCCCCTCAGGATTTGTGACATGGCTTAACCACCTCTTGTGTCTTCTATAAGTCTAGTGGTTGTATCGAGCATTAAAAGGTTGACCTTTTGGTGCAACGACAACCACTACTTATAACAAGTGGTATCAGATCTTGGTCATAGGTTTGAATCCCCTTGGGTAATCCGAAGGGGGAGATTTTTTGGAAAAATGGTCAGTGCTCCCCTCAGGATTCATGACATGGCTTAACCGCCTCATGTGTCTTCTATAAGTCTAGTGGTTGTATATGGCATTAAAATTTTGATCTTTTGGTACAATGACAACCACTACTCTTAACATGAATACGGGTTGAGGAATTATAAGCGGAGCAATAGGTCTGGTAGGTAAGACAATTGCAGGAGTATCAACCTTAGGAAGGCTAAGCTCAAGAATAATTTCTACCTTGTATTTTTTATAGGATCAATAAAGATGATCAAGATGGTTAGGGAATTTTTGAGGGAGAGATGGCCAAAATAAATCTATCTCAACATAATCTTGAGGATGTGAAGGTTTATAAAGAGAATGATTAATGATGACAACTTCTCCTTTATGAGGAAATTTTATGATCTCATGAATAGGAGATGCTACAACTTTCATGGAAGAGAGCCACATAATACCAAGCTTAACTTGAAATTGATCGGAAGTAAGAATAACAACAAAGGTAGTATAAACAAACTTACCAGAAAGGGTCATAGGAAGATTGATAGAACCTTGAGGATGATAAAGAAAACCACTACAAGTTTGAATCCAAACAATAGATGTGTCATAGGTATCCTTATGCAATCATTTATTGAAAATATGCTCTTTAGTTATAACATTCACAAAGGAAGAGGAATTGGTCAAAACACCATGGGAAGGGATATGAGCTACCCTATCAGTAATGAAAAGAGGACCATTAGGTGCTTTAAACATATTAGAATGATCAAAGGTGATGGGAGGTGTAATTTTAGGTTTGTGTGAAGGTAAAATCAAAGGTTGAGGTTGAGAATCAACATGATTAACCACATGATTAGCTTCTTCTACCTTGTCATCATAACTAATGTTAGTAACAAGAGAAGAAGGTTGATTAATGACATTTGTCAAATGTGAAGGTAAGGGGTTGGTGTAAATTTTCAAATTATGATTAGGAGGTTCTACAAATTTGTTCATTCTATTAACCTTAGCATAAATAGATATAACATTGGAATCAATAAGATCTTGAATAGGGTTCTTTAAAGCATAACACCTTTGAGTATCATGACCAGGTTGACAATGATATTGACAAGAAACATTTTGATCAAAAGACTTAGGAATTGGTTTTCTAGTGTCAATAGGATGGATAGGAGGAAGTTTAAGAATGTTATCATTAATCAAATTCATCATCACCACATCTAAAGGTTCAGATAAAGAAGTGTACTTACAATTAGGATGATACACAAAGGAAAAAAGTAGTCTTACCTTTGGATGTAGTATTCACATGATCATCAACTGTGTTAGTTGACTTGTGAATCTTGATGTAATTATTATGTTTATAGAACTTGTTTTGATGAATGACGGTGTCACTCTTATCAACAGTAATAGGAGCCATTGGAGTAGAGATCTCAAGATGGCTCACTTTTAATTGATAATGGTGAAGCACTGCGCAAAGATGTGAAAAGGAAGTATACTTAGTAAGGAGAATCTTATCTCTAATGTATTTTTGAAAATTAGAAATAAAAATATGTTGAATATAATGATAAGACACGGGATAAGAAATTTGAGCATACAAGTATTTTAATCTACCAATAAAGTCACTAACTTTTTCTTTAACACTTTGCTTACAATGCATTAAGTCAGTCAAAGAAATCTGAGGACCAATATTAATTTGAAATTGTTGAATGAAATTATTAGCAAGCATTTGAAATGAATTAATAGAATAAGGAGGTAAAGAGAAATACCATTGCAAAGCTTTATCCCTAAAAGTATGTGTGAACAACTTAGCCATGAGCCTATAGTCATGACAAAAATCACTACATATAGTTTGGAAAGTTCTAACATGAATCACAAGATTACCCTTACCATTATAAGTCTCAAGAAGAGGTCTCTCAATATGTTGTGTAGAACAAAGGATGTCTAAATAAAGGGGATTAGCAACGTCACATGTAGGGATGTTGTACTTAGATTGAGTGAATTGAGCCACTTGTTGTTGCAAAGTGGTGACGGTTTGAACCAAGATACTAATGGTAGGATTAGAAGATGTAAAAGTAGGCATAGACACATTGGATGTACTAGAAACATTATAGGAATTAGAAGGAAAATGTAAGGATATTGGTGGAGGATTAGAAGTAATGGGAATGGGATTAGAATATGTCAAAGGAACAACATTGTATGAAGGTAATGAAGAAGGTATGGAGGTAGAAGGAACACTTGAAGGAAGTGAAGGGATACAAAGATCAACACTAAGAGGATTAGAGACTTGTGTAGAAGTTGTCATGAGAGATGGTGCATAGGTAGGAATTCTAGGAGTAGTGGTAGAAATAGGAATAGAAGGTTCAACGATTTTGGAAGGAGGAATATATCCTAAATCTTGAGCACATTTCATCAAAGGCTTAGCATGAGTATTGATAAAGTGTGATATACTAGACAAAATAGAGATGTTATTATCATCATGAGTGATAAGCTTCTTAATAGCCTCAATAGAGACAACGCTATTGGGATTTGTGTTCTCTTGCACAAGCCAATTTTCCAATTTATCAAACTCATGAGAAAGCTTATCAACTTGGGAAGGAGGAACTCTTAAGAATTCATCTTCATCATGGGACACGTGAGAAGAGTTATGCTCCAATATAGGATTAGGATCTTTAGTGAAAATATTAGTATCATCATGGGTCCTAGGAAGAAAAGAGGGATCATGATCAAAAGAGCCCATGAGTATATGGCTTCTCCTAACGGGAATGCTAGAGGTTGTACTTAGTGTAATAAATCTCATAAAAGAGGAGATCACAAAAGGAAACTCTAATGATATCTAACACAATTAACAATGTAATAAAGAGCATAACAAGAAATATATAACCACCCAAGTATAGCTAAATCTAAATCCAAAAATAAGGAAAGAGGGAATGTGTTGGGTTCACCAAAAATTTTAGTGAAGGTGGACACACAAGATAATGCAAAGGTAAATCTAACACCATGATCAAAAGGAATTTATTTCACGTCGGGTTCACCAAAATGTTTAGGGGGAAAATGGGTGCTAATGAATTTAACAATATAAACTATGTGAGATGAATTCATTAACTAACCACTTCCATACTAACATTCAAAATACAAGAGAAAGAGGGGCTTCCAAACATAATTCTCAATATAACCCAAGTTAGATTAGAAAAACCCAAGAAAATAAAGGGATGCCAATGCTAAACCCAAATTATATTAAGTACGCCTGCAATTCCTCTAAAAATGCAATGTAGGATTTGATTAAAGATGTGTAAAAGTAAATGTGCAATTGAACCAATTGATTTAATGAGGAAAGTAAGATAGATCTAGATGCTAAATGTAAGCAATCAACCCAATTAAGATGTGAAAATAGGTCTAGATTAAGAAATTAAATGAATGATAAAGTACTCACCTTGAAATGTGTAGAGGAATGCACCTTTTTGCTCTGAAAACTACGGATTTGAACTTGTGACAAAACTTCCAATTGCAGATTCAAGATCATGACAGAAAACCCAAAAAAATGTTGTTTTTCCCAGACCTCCAGGAATAGGTTGACCAGGTCACCGTGTTCTAGAACAGGTTGACCAGGTCACCATGTTCCTGGGATACCATAGCAAAGTCTACCCAACTTCTTCGGAAATGTCTTGGCAAGTAGTTTCCAGATCTATGGTTGTAATTCTGATATCATGTTCCTGCACACATAAAAGCTTGTTTTTGGGTTTGGGTGGATGAGGGCTTGTCTTGGTCAAGCTCTAGATTGAGGAATCAACCTTAAAATTGAAATGTAAATATGTAAAGGAAACAAAACAAATGTAAGTATTCACATTTCTTGTATAAAACCTTGTCAATAAGGATTTTGTGATGCTTGTATGTTGTAGATGTTGAATTTGCAATAACGAATGTAGGAAATCTCCACAAATGTAATAGATTTACCAAAACCATATCATGGAGCCATGAATGTAAATGTGCACCATTAAATAATATGATTAATGCCTCAATTTAAATCTCCTCCCTTGACGGCCAACAAAGTGCTAGATCTTGAAGAGGAAATGCTCACAAAAGGATAGTTGAATCTTTGAATGCCTTGAATGCTTGATGAAGATCTACTTTCTTGAATGCTTGAATTCTTGAGCTTGCACATGTGATTACTATAGTGAAAATTCCACCCCCCAAAATAAGGTGCCTAGGCTTCCTTTTATACTAGTTTTCAGACAGGAAAATAAAGCAAGCCGATGAGGGTACCCTATTTGGCAATTTAATTCCCTGAGACAATACTGACCCCAAGATTTAAAATCCCCAGGGAACAGGTTGATCTGGTCAACTTATTCTAGAATAGATCAACTTGGTCAACCTATTCTAGGGTTGGCCCACAAGGAGCCAACCCTTAGGTCTCGGAGACTGCACAACTAAAAATAGAAGATATGGGACAAAACAGGAGAAGAAGGGGGGCGTGCACAAATCCATCTATGGTCCATAAAGTCAGTAAATGGAAGAGAGCTAAAAGGTCTTAAATAATAAGTGCATCCATTTTAAGATGGTACATAGACTATCAAACTTATAGGCAAAAATACTTCTTGGGGAATAGGAAATTTATATAAAAGGTTATGTCAATTGAAATGGTCTTGTGAAGGAAAATTCACCATGTGTAGGGAAGTAAGTGTGAGTGCCTCATTCATTCCCTTTCTGCAACATTTCTAGATTAAGAGCATCGTGTATTTCCATTTTCCAACACAGTGCACATTTTAACCACGACTCACCCTTCGTCGCGCCAGAATTCCCTCCAACATGCCACGTGTCTCTCAGAGGCCAAATAGTTCTTCGCCAAATGATGGACTAGGACTTCCTTTTAATGTGACAAGCGGCCTCTCCACGAGTAATCAAGAATGTTATGTCTTTCTCCAAAGGTAGTCTTCTTGTGCAGATGCCACGCTTCTTCCTTCCAGCTAGCGTGAATCTTACTAATGGAAGCCTGATTCCTTTTAAAGATGGACTCATGGTGGCCTTGTGGGCTTTTCAAGGAGCCTAGTCTCAATCAGTTGTCACTTTCAGCGTTGTTGCACCATGAGTCTCCTTTGTCATAGCCATACTTTTCGATGCGTCAAATCTCCACCTTCATCATTCTTCCAGTAAGGGTGCAATTTTTGACAAGGCTATAGTTAGGATCTCTGAGCATGGTGGCCATTGTAATCATGGAAATCCAATTCTTTTTCTAAAAAATGGGTTGACTATCAGATTTCTAAGGCCAATATGGCGACCTAACTTAAAAATCTTGGTGGGAATGGAAACATGAGACGATCTCTATGATTCACTTTTTAGGGTTACCAAATTTATCCTTAGCTATAAAAGGCAAAGCATTTTAATATTAAAAAAAAGGGGACTTTTGGGGAATCCACTTTTAAGGGAGATTTCTAGAGAGGAGGACTTTCACTATGCCTCCCAATTCATTTTGTATTTCTAGAGAGGACTTTCACTATGTCTCCCAATTCATTTTTTATTTGCATAGTATTCATAAGGGGAATCCATCTCATTATAACCCATGATTAAGAGTTGGTATTTTATGTAGTGGGGATTAGATTTTTTTGGATTCATTAAATGTTTTCCCTATTGTCTAGCTAGCCACAAGTTCATTCAAACAATGATAATAATGAGGACTAAGGCATAAACATTCAATAATTGCTAACAAATTTAGTGATAAAGTTTTAGAAGAACATTTGGTAACTTAGATTGGAATGCTTTATAGTCCAATGTGTGATAATCGTCCTACTTTTTCTTTAATATAATTTTACTGAGCAGGATTTTTTTTTAAAGGTGCCTAATAAAAAATTTAACGTGATCGATGATATTGGCATGACACACCCTCCAGCCCCATGTAAAGTAATTTTTGCTAGAGTTATGAGTCGATGAGGCCACAAAACGCATTTTACAAATTTGAGGCTCTAACCCGCGAGCACATTGGATCAACAAAGGCACAAGCTTGCAATCGCAATAGCCTAGTAGGGGTTTGAACCTTAGTGCGCACAACAAAAACATCACCAGTACTTAACCAACACACTAAGTGGTGAGCCCCAATTTATCGAGTGGGATTACGAAACTTTAACAATCCTTTTTTTAAATTACTATTCTTTATATAATGGAGTAGTTGAGTAAAATAGGAAAAATATCTTGAAGGGTGGCACAATATGTTTTAATATTCCCTATGGTTTAATTGAATAATAATTAAATCCCCTTTGGGAACATGTTTATCATCTATTTTATTGGTAGGTTCATGTATTTCCAACAAACCTAAAGTTTCGTACCCTATGATTTATGAATGATTATTGGGAACCAATGATACGTTAGAGACTACATTAACCAACCTACTGCACGAGGTAGGGAAAAATGGCTTGATAAGTGATTTAACAAAAAAATTGAATATTTAATTGAGTGTTACCCTAAGATCAAACACAATAAAAGAAAGGCCACCACAATATGTTCAATTGGAGAGGATGGTGAATGGGTACTTTCCCAAATATTATTTCACACCCAAAGTTTGGTTATCCTCACCTTGTAAATAATTTTTGTTTGTTTTATGTCATCCTCTTGTGAATTTGTGGCTTATAGTGGTTGTGTTTTGTTCCTGCTATCTTGCCCTTGATGGCTAGTGGGTTTTGAGGTTTATTTGTGTTTTCTCTAGTTAAATGTGGGATTGATTTTAAGAACCCTTCATAATATTTTTCTTTGGGATCGCTTTTAAGCATTATGTAATAATAATTTTAATTTGAATAAAATATTTCATGATAAATGAATACTTTTAAGCATTATGCAACAGGAATTTTAATTTGAATAGAATATTTTGTAGTAAATGAATCACTCGTGCGATAAAACTTTTTCATAACTATGATGTATTAGATTAGCTTTGAGGTAATATAAAATATTGCTCCTCATTCAAACACATCGTTTACATTTAAAAATACTTCTAGATGTGAATGAATAAATTTTCTCTATTTGGAGATGTCAAGTAAAAATGTTTGAAAGGACACTCACTATTTTCCATGGTGATCCCCAATCTAAGAATGTGCTTTTCACACCTATAAATTGAGTAAAAATGAAATATAGCTATGGCTTAGAATAGGATAAAATAATACCTTCATTTAGACTATGGATGTTAGACTAGTAGTGGAACTATGCTCAATAGTTTTTGATATGTCTTCTTGTATGAAAACATATATCCATTAGACTAATATATGCTTTAGCCCAACAAAATGTATAATTATATAAATTAAATCTTTGACTACTTTAATAAATACTATTAAGTTTAGAAAAGTAAAATAACTCTTTACTTGTAGCAATGCAAGTTTCAAGATTAGATTGTGTGAAAAAAAAAATATCAGAGTTTCAGATCACACTTCATGATCCATCATTATGATAGAGTAGAGAGCTAGGATGCATTGTGATTTTCTAGTTATAAATAAAATTTCTTTGCTGCAATTCTATTGTTTTTATTGATCTTTTATTTCTTTAATAATTATTTTTATTTTAAAATATTCAAAAGACTTTTCAAGGATAACCTTTTGAAGAACTAGTAGTAACAAGTTATTTTAGTCTTGATCCTTTATATCATTTATTCCCAACATGTAGTTTGAATTCTTGTTGGTTGTCTTGCTAAATCTTTTTTTGAAAAATGATCTAATAAAGTATAATATGTTTGAAACAAATCATCTTTCTTCTATATGAATCTTTTTCTTTAGTTAAATCCTTTTTTTTCATCTATGGTGAACTAGTATATTCAAATCTAAATATTGCTGTTTTTTTTTTTGGTTTAAAGTTGTACCTTTGTGGCCTATTTATTATTGACTTGTTATCCATTATCATCCATGAATTAAGTGCTTTGATCTTGTTTGTTTGGTGACAAGAAATTGGTCTTGTATATTATGGAGGATTCACTTAGTGGATAAAGTGTCTAACTATGTCAAAGTAGCTCAATTTATTGGCTAAGTATGCATCAATGTCAAATTTTTTTGGTAGGGATTGGTGATGTGTCTATTATTTATTAGGTTGATGTTACAAGTAGCCTATGTGACCTTCAAGAGAAAGTAGAAAGACACTGAGAAAATGGACAAGGAAAGAATTGCTCCTTTAAGCTAGTAGTAGTGCATCAATTGAATATAAAGAAAATATTTTGATAGCTACCTAACCTACTAACCATGAATCTAACAAAGCAATTAATCTAAGTTGTTAATCATATTCAAAATATGACAAGGTAAATGTATAAGGATTGACTTAATATGAAGGAACCTTGGTGCCATCTAAGCTTCCACACTATCAAATCTCTTAGATCACAACTCTTGCCATCTCAAAATATTGACAACAAAGGTGTCAATGACATGTCACTTTACTAGTTGAATCAAGATATGTGGTGGGGGGAGGGATAATTTTTTTCTAGCATAGTTTTCATACTAAATTTATTTGTGTTTTAGATGCTCATGGACCATTGACGACACCATGTGGCATGGCTACACTGCATCCATTCATTATAAGTCGAATTGATCTTTGAGGGCCTAGATAACTATTGATACTAACATTCTATGTTTGAATCAATGATAATATATCATTGATGAAGTAAAATATCTATATTTGAGGATCACAAAATTCCTATTACCATTGATCTAAGAGGTAAATTATTGCACATTGTTAATTAAGTCTAGTAATTAATGCTCTTTTACGAAGTACTCAAGATTATAGATAGATATTTTAATGGTCAATACCCTCAAAATATCATAAATAAAGCAAAAATGCAAACCCTCTCTTTCAAATGTAGATATTCTAAATAAAAGAAAATAAAAGAAACACAAAACTTTCTTCATAATCATTTCAACTTAATATCTTAATAATATAGAAAAATAAAACTTAAAAAAGTAATAATAAGATTATCTAGAATAAATATTTCCTCAAAAAAATAAAAATTTCTAATTAAATTATATATCATGTGCACATAACATCCACATATGTATATATACGTATTTATGTACAAATAACAAATATGCATAAGCATATGTTTGTATACACTCTTGAAATTTGCATAGATAACCATGAAGATTCCAAACACATAAAATCATCTGATGGCATATGTTTTGCACTTTATGTCAAGGGGTGCTGTTCTTTCTCAGTTCTCTGCAAGAATATTTAAGGTGCATCCACTGACAGAAATGTCCTCCATTGATGCCATACCACTAGCACAAGAACCCCTAGTATTCAAGCTCTCTGGAATGCCCTGACCACCCAACAAAAGAGGAGTAATCTCCAACTCAGAGGCCTCATACATTACATTGATGTAAACATTTTCCTCTTCTGTTCTAGCATTTCTTTGTGCTTCCAGTAAATCCCTAAGGGATGGTGCATTGTTATTATCAGTTTTGCTAACTGCACCTTCATCTATATTCATATCTGTGCACCCAATCAGCAACCTCCAACTCCTCATCTTGCCATTATTCTTAGCTCTCCTGCCATTTGTACTGATCCACCTCAACTCTTCTGCATGAGCATTGTTAGTTGTGTGGTGGGTAGGTGTAATGCCTATCAGATTCCCAAGAGTAGTGCTCCTCTCTGCAAAAAATGATGTACTAGACTGCCTCCAAATAAAAAAATAAATCAGACATAAGATTTCAGCAGTCCATAATGACACAAAAGATGGTGTTTCTGAATTTTACTGCATCGTATTTATGTGTGTCAATATTTTGGATCAGTAGAAAATATAGAATGTAATCCGAAATATTGATGCAAATAAATACGATGCGATTGAATCTAGAAACAACACATTTTCGTGACAAAAAAATCAGATAAAATAAAAATAAAAATCTCAGTTTTAATTTTTTACAAATGAATAAATACGCAAGTAAAGAAGCAGCTTTCAAGCAGAATCAGGGCAGGGAAATAGCATCAACAAAATCCCTTAGCTTAATACATTATTAAATAAGTGTGATTCTTCAAGTCCTCCTTCCACTATAACCTATCAATCCAACAGCTTTTTGCTACAATGTTTCAGAAACTGAAGTTTACTGTTATTTCAATTGACAGATTGATAAAATCCCCACCTCTGTGTCAAGGTTTGATGAAGAGAGTGAAGAGGAACTGGGTGTGGTCAAATGGAATGGAGTTTTCTCCATGGCTCTTATGGCATTCATTATCTCCACTCTGATATTAACAGTCTCCAGTCCAAGAGGCCACCCAACATCCTGAAAACAAATTGCGAAGCTAAAAATGTCAAAACTTAAAACATTCCGATGATGGATGACAAAGAGAGATTCAAAATGTTGATGCAAACAAAATCCTACACAGTACAATCCAGAAATAAAGCAGTAATGCCAAAACTCTGTCCTGCAATCAGTACATCCAAACACAAAGATCTACTTAAAACAGCCACTGAATTAGCAAATGTTATCATCATTACCAGTGAAGAATGAATTGATGGGTTATGATAAAAAAAAAACACCAACTGCCAAGCTCTAATGGAAGTAATCAATAAACCCACAAAACAGATAGTGTGATTGATTGAAGAAGGGCAAAAGTAATTGATTGAAGAAGAGCAAACCTCTCTAACCATGGAAACCATCCTAAGTTGCAAGTATTACTCTTCAGCAGTCACTGCCTGTGTCTGTGAAGCTCTGTAATCATATGCTTCTCCACAGACTTCTAATGCTTTGAATCATGAAAGCTGTTATTTATTTACTGTTCTTTCATGAAAGCTGTACATTTTATGCATTGTTGAAAAATGGGTATATGCTATGATGTTGCATGTGCTGATTACATTCTAGGTGAGGGCCTAAATTTCCCGGGATAATAATGACATTTTGGATCTTGATCGATGACAAAGATTTTTCTCTCTGTGAATCACTTTGCTACATGAAAATGAGTTTGATAGGTCAAATTGATGTTCATTGTCTCAATTTAAATATGACACATGAGCATATGATTATGTTTAACAAATGATGTCAAAACCTGTAATTCATTGCTTTGACTGGTGGGGTGGCGATGGAGGGGACAAAATTGGGATCTCCCAAATGAATGGATATACGGTCTGAAATGAATGAAAGCTTTGGCTCACCTTTCCATGTCTGTAATACTTGCAAAAGCACTGTATCCTACTGTGCGTGGGCCATGTAACACTCTGATTCATGACACCAAATTAAATGCCACTGAAAAGTAGACATGGACTGAAGAGACTTGTTACTCTACCACTATAATATAGGGTTGCAGGGAATAAAGGAACCCTGCATATAAAGAGTCTAGGATTATATTAATATTGGATGAATTATAACTATAATTTATCATTCATCTATGTGAATGAATGATAAATTATTACTAGGGTTGGGATAAAGATAGAATTAAGTCTATGCTTATACTTCAATTCAAATTAAAAATAAAGTTATAATTAAAATTGGAATTAGAGTTAGAGTTAGAAATAGGGTTGTAATTAGGATGAGGGTTAGAATTAGAGTTAGAATTTGGAATAGAGTTAGGATTAGAACTAGTCTTAGATTTAAGGTTAAAATTAGGATTGCAATAGCAATTACAATTACTATTATCTACATATCCATTATTTAGTGATTGACAAATTGTTCTAATTAGGATTTTAAAGGTCCCAAAACCTTTTACAAAAAGATCAGAAGATAAACATTATTGATTGACAAATTGATATGTTAGTAATAGTTGAGAAATAACTTTAGAGATAAGAACATTAGAAGTAAATAATCTTGTAAAAATCATTCAATTTGAATATTAAAAGTTATGTGTTTCCAGGTTTTGAAATATATAGTTTTTTTTTAACAATTTTACTATTAAGTCTATGTGTAGATGCATAAATCAATGTATAAAAAATAAAATTAGCTAATTACTACAACACTAAATTTACGTGGAGGAACCCTTTTGAAAGTTCCACCAACAAAAAAGATCACCAAGTATTTTTTATGTAGGAATAAATAATTGGTGGGGCTTGTGAAGTGAAGCCTATAAAAAAATTTATTGATATCTCCAAATATGATTAGAAATATTCAACACATACATTTTTATTTCAAAATGTACAATACACTTTATAAAATATGACAAATAGAGCACATTCCCTACTTTGTCCTACTATGCTCTATGTTTGTTGCTTATTTCAAAATGTACAATACACTTTATAAAATATGACAAATAGTGCACATTCCCTACTTTGTTCTACTATACTCTATGTTTGTTGCTTCTTTCAAAATGTGCAATACACTTTATAAAATATGACAAATAGTGCACATTCCCTACTTTGTTCTACTATACTCTATGTTTGTTGCTTCTTTCAAAATGTGCAATACACTTTATAAAATATGACAAATAGTGCACATTCCCTACTTTGTTCTACTATATTGTATGTTTGTTGATTATTCTGATATCCTTTGCTTGGCTTTGTTTTCTCTTTAGTACTATCTATGACTTATTAGCTTTGTATGCTCTAATCTACTTTGTTATGCTTTTCCCTACTCTATTATGTATAGTTTTCTCCACTCTATATGTCTTGCTTTGTTTTATATACTCTACTCTACATTCCTTTATGAAATATCGTGCTCGATATGCCTTGGACTATAGTTCATAATGCATCATTTCATATTAAATGAAACAAATATTAATAAATTATATGATGTCATCTATCTTCTAAAAAGATTAGTTTATGATCTTTATCTTTCCTCTTGCCAAATTGTCATCCTTTTAAAAAAAAAATTCATAATGCTTATATATGAATGGTGGCACTATTCTTAAACTTAATATATCTACATAAGATATACCCACAAATGTCAATTTTCTTTTTTCTTTTTATCCTTATATATAGGGTTTTTGAAAGAGTCAAACCTTGTGATTTGTGTATTATCCCAAACCAATCTTAATAATATATTTTTGTGTGGCCCCTTTGTATTGGTTTGGTCATGACTGTCTATGGAGTATGATCTTCAAATGTTATTTTGAGTAATTATCAAATGCAAACCATAACATATATTAGTGGTTCTAGTAGCGCATTTTCAGCTTTGTATATCATTTTTCAATATTTCATAGAGCTCCATTACAAGATGTATTTGTATCTGTTGACATTTTGTCACCATTAAACCTCTGGGTTAACCTTGGGATCACAAGGTTCTAGTTGAGTAGATGTGCAGAGCTAATTGATTAAGGATATATCAGATCAGGCATATCAGTGTAACATATCTCAGGTTACAACAATATAGTCTTGCAATACTTCAACAGGAAGGAAATCTTATTTTTGGTGAGACAGGTCAAGGGTTTCCCCGAAATCCAAAATAGAGAGTTCATCGAACTTCGGGGTTGCATATTGGCGTAGTAGTTCAAAGTCTTATTAATGAGTGTTATCAGCATAGTTAACACTATCTGAAAGGGAAAAATATTGGTGGTCGATAGTGTTAGTTAAATCGATGAAGTTCATCGGTGTAACTCTTATCGATACATGTAAGGGTATGGGTGATCAACAAAGTGTTTTAGCAAGACATCTTTGGGTCTTGCCAAAATGCTAATCTTTTGGGTCATCGACGTAGGTCTGGCCATTGGAGATATGAGAAAGCATTAGCAAGGAGGTTGGTCGTCGACGAAGAAATTCAAAACTTTGTTGATACATGTCATCGGCATAGCTTTAAATATCAGAAGTGATAAAATCGTGTGTGTCAATAGTGTTAGCTATGTCAATGAGTTACATTGACGAGTGTTGTGTCGATGGTGGCTTTGGGGAAGATGATGAGATTGTGTCCAAACGTCATCGGTGTAGGTTACATCGTTGAGTCTCTTCATCAGTATAACTTGATTTTTCGGAAGGGACCAAATCTAGTGGGTTGACAATGTATGTTATGCCAATGGTTTCCATTAGAGAGGCTCACCTGCAGTCTTGCTAATATCTTCAGAAGTAGCGATAGATGCAGATCTCATTGGTGGAGCTTCTCAGGGGTTTCACTGATGTCTGATGACTCTTTTTGACAAATCATTCACTCATGCAAAGGATTTTGGTTATCAGGGAAGCTCTTCCCGATGGTCGATGGGGTCATTTTGGTGCCAAGCTACACAAGGATCCATCAGAGAGATTCTTACCGATGAGAAAACAAACAAGGGGTGGTCGAATTAATACTCTACAGCTACCTTCAATGACTTGTTTTCCTTTTCAACTAGATACTCAAGTGGCGCCTGTTAGAGTAATAAAGTGTTTGCTTATTAATTAAATCATGTTTGATTTAATTACTAAGTCACTTATTATCTCTTTCTACTTAAGCTAAACTTTAGGCATATAATAATTAATTACTTTATTAATTATTATTGTGCAACCTAGGTTTTACCTTTTTAGGTTTTCATATCTCCTTTTATAAGGATTGATTTCCTCTTGTTTTCATAACTTTGTAACAGATTATTAACTATTAAATTCTAACTTCTTTTTTTTGCACATCAAGAATGATTTCTCCTCTCTCGTGGATCAATGTGTTCAGGCCTCCATAGCTTCTTGCTTCTTCTCTCTATTTTTGTGACAAGTGTTTGCATGCAGGTATTCTTGGGAGTTGTGGGTTGTTTATTCATCAACTCCAATATGGTATCAAAGCTTCAGATATGTTTTCCCTTGTCCTCTTCTTGAGAAATTCAACCGTGTTCGTCAGATCTGTGTTTTCAAAAAGTTTTCTGTCAGATGTAGGGGGACCTATTTTTCTGGTCATCTTGGCTTCAAATGGACCTTACAGTTGCATTTAGAGCGTCCAATAACCTCTAGATCCATATTAAAATTTGTCCAATTTGGACAAAGTTGGAATGTGTGGCAAAAACATTTTGCAATCGACCTTGGCACAAATCCTAAGGTGATCACTATTTTTTGGAGCATTTATCATCCAAACTGACCTCGCGGTTGCATCCGCAGTGCCCAAAAACCACTATTTCCATATAAGACACATCAAATTTGGACAACTTTGCATTTTGAGGCAATTTTTTTTACCAAACGTCCCTAACACGCTTCCTGAGGTAGCGCGAGTGATTTTCAAAAAAAAATTGTGTGGCAACGGCCATTTGGCTGTCAAATTTAATTACGTAGAGCGGATGCAACCTCAGCCCTTGGTCATATGGTGACCAGGGGCCCAATTTTTAGCCCCTGGCCAGATTTGGGCCTTGACAGCCATTTGGCCATCAAATTTAGGCCCATCGGTCGTTGACATCAGCATGCATCAACAAGGTTTTGACACCATTTTGGGCCCTCCGAAGCACTCGGTGGTTTTTTACTCATATCTTGAGCATACGGTGTCAAAATCGGGCAAACGAGATATCGTTGAAAAGTTGGTTCTGAGCTCTATCTAGATTTGGAGGTTTGAATTTCTCATTTTTCTTTTTTGATGGTTTTTTTTTACTATCAAATCTAGATGTTCAATTTTGTACTCTAGGAGTTCTATCTTGCGCATCCAGACTCTATTTTGGGCAAACGATATATCATTGGAAAGCTTGTTCTGAGAGATTTCCAATACCATGAGTCATTTTTACAAATTCTTCTCTAGGTACATTTTATTCAAATTCTTGCATTTTTGCAATCTGGTGGATATCTTGGATGTTTCAAGTCCTGGGATCTCTTCCCTTTGAGGGATGACTCATCTTAGGTTCTTTTATTTCAGCAACCTTCTCTCTTCTTTGAGTATTGTATACTTCACTTTTGTAGCATTCTTTTATGCACGCGCACTGAGATAAAGTGTCATTCTATTGCATGTATGGGATCTTGTACATATTCATGCTCTGTGTACTCACACTCCATTATAAAGTGCCAGGGGGTCTGTTGTTTGCCTTTATTTTCCATCTACTTTTGTCACATGAACGTTCCTCCAATGACATTAGCCTCAGGTATCTTTATTTATGTTTGTACTCTCTCTGCACCTTCAATGTTTTAGATTCATCTTCATCATGTAGTTCATATTGGATGATCTTTCCAATGTACCTATCATTACTCCCTTGTCAGCATTATGGGGGGTTTCTACTGTTGGTTCTACTACTTCCTTGGTTCGATAGTGTGAGCTATGTATCTAGTATTTGATTCTATGTACTAGGTGGATGCAGTGGCTGGGTACTTATGCATTCCAGTGAGATGGATTATTTACCATATGAACACTCTTTCTTTCCTATTTTTGGATGCACTCTTCCAGCTTTGATTGATCGACTATTTAGACTTTTGGTGTTTTTATGCCATCTGTATTTTTAATTTTAGGTGGTTGCCTTTGTTTGCCTCCTATTTCGAGTAGTATCATTTGAGGGCACTCGTACAGATTGCGGTATTTTGTATCTTCGACTTTAGTTGTTTGCCTTTGTTTGCCTCCTGATTTAAGTAGTGTCATTTGATGGCACTCATGTAGATTACAGTCTTCTCTACCTGGCCGTCATATTTTAGTGGAGGATCTTTAGATCATTAGTTACTTCTTGACAGAGTTTGTAGCTTCTTGCTTCAGTGATGTTGTACATGTTCATCGTTCTATTTTCTCGAACATTCCTAGTTTTGGAGGCTTCTTCAGTCCTACAGACTAGTCTTTGTCTCTTTTTGGAGTAGATTTTTTCCCATGTGGTTTTATCTATTTCTTCACTTTATAGAAACTCTCTTTTGTACTTGGGTACCTGATTAGACCTTTTTTTGTCGGGACCCATTTGCTTTCAGTAGTCCTTTCTAGGTTTTTAGCTTCTCCCAAAGTTCATCTTAAGGGGGGTGTTAGAGTAATAAAGTGTTTGCTTATTTATTAAATCATGTTTGATTTAATTACTAAGTCACTTATTATCTCTTTCTACTTAAGCTAAAATTTAGGCATATAATAATTAATTTCTTTATTAATTATTATTTTGCAACCTAGGTTTTACCATTTTAGGTTTTCATATCTCCTTTTATAAGGATTGATCTCCTCTTGCTTTCATAACTTTGTAACATATTATTCATTATTGAATTGCAACTTTTGTTTTGCACATCAAGAATGATTTCTCCTCTCTCATGGATCAATGTGTTCAGGCCTCCATAGCTTCTTGCTTCTTCTCTCTCTTTATGTGACAAGTGTTTGCATGTAG
Organism: Chamaecyparis obtusa; assembly: GCA_027943335.1. Lineage (NCBI taxonomy): Eukaryota > Viridiplantae > Streptophyta > Pinopsida > Cupressales > Cupressaceae > Chamaecyparis > Chamaecyparis obtusa. Next base: position 109,233 of record BSBK01001840.1, on the reverse strand, counting down.
GTATTCTTGAGAGTTGTGGCTTGTTTACTCATCAACTCCAATAGCGCCATTATTGCAGTATGGATTTCAACAGGTTCACTTGTTGCTTCATGACTAAGAGATTTGGATCTCACATGTCTCTACATGCAATCAGAAAGATCATTGAACACTAGATGATGGATGGCCACTCTCTTCTACAACATAAATTTATTGTTTGGCATTTTCTGTCATGTTTGGGTACTCAGTTTGCAGATCATATTTTTCCTTATGATATGATCTTTTTGTAACTTGACCCATGTAGGGGTTTGAATTGTAGTGTTTTACCTGAGTTATGCCTAAGCTCATAAAAAGTAGAGATGTGTGTACTTTTGTGGGATCTTCTCTTCTTCTCTAGTAGATATATCTTTTTCTCTATGATTGTAAACAACCTTTCCTCATTTTAATGAGATTATTGGTCCTATCTATTCCAAGTGAAAATATTTGTGTAAATCTTATCTCTTACTTTCATATTTGCATGTATTTCATCATCATAAGCTCTTTATGTTGTGCAATATATGGTTGATCAGACCTAGTTAGTGAATGATTTTATTCCTTGTAGGTTTGAATTCAATTTTGTGCCTTCATATTGGTTTTGGGTTGATAAGTGTTTTGGGATAGTGTAGTTATATGATCTTCATTGAATTCAAGTTCAATTATAGGCAAGAGGAAGTCAAAACATTCAATTTGGTGCATCACCTCATTTCATTTTAAGTTATCTTTCTCTCTCTTTTCCCCATCAAGTTAGTAGTTTGTTAGATGCATCCTAATTGTGAAGGAAGCCAACCTTCTCCAAAGATTCAATCTCATTGATCAAGTCCCACATTGAGAGATTATTTTCATGTTTCACAAGGTTTTTTATGTCACTAACCATCACCTAAACAATGGTGCAAACTTTTGTGACAACATTTTTTGGCATGCCCAATGGGACTAAATTTCAAGTTTGTTCAAGAAGACCTACTAGTTATATGGTGTCAAATAAAGCAATTCAACATTCATGATAAGAAATCAATGCTTCTCTTAGCATCTCATCCTTAAAGAGGCTCACCCTCAATCACTTCATGAATCCAAGCTCTACATATGGTTCTCAGATCAGAATTTTTGCAATCTATGCCAATGATTCAAACAAGGGATTTTTCTAGAGGTAATTTTCAATTTGTTCAACTCGCATCTTCAAGTTCTAGAAGAAGAATAAATAGATTATCTCTATCACTAGTTAGGAGTTCAAAAGCTACATCAACACAACCTATACCTCTCTCTACTCCTCATGTTGACATGTCTTATCCTAGGATACCATCTGCTCAATTGAATAGACCATTATTTCATATGGCTATCCCTAGAAATCAATTCTTGCCACCTTTAATGGTGGTATCCCTCTTTTTTTAGCTCAAAGAAATGTCATACTAGTAGCTTCACTTAAAAGCTTACTAGACTTCACTAGTGAAACTTCAATTTTCCCAATAGAACATATCCAAGAAGTCTCAAATGTCTGCAACATTCATGGTTCTACTGAAGACAATGTTGTTGTTAGACTCCTAGCTTCATCACTAAAAGGAAAAGCCTTACAGTGGTATAGAGGATTGCCTCATAATTATATTCATATCTGTGATGAGTTACGTGAGGGGCTTTGTAAACATTTTGAAGACAAAAGTGATCACCTGTCATTGTTATAACATATAACTACTATCAAAAGAGCACCCCATGAATTTACAACTTATTTTAATTATAGATTTCAAAAGAGTTGGGATAGAATACCTACTTCAGTGAAGCCTTCTCCAGGTAATGCATTCTTATATTATCTCAGATCTTTTGATAGTAATATTTTCGTTACCTTGCAAACCATGGGTGGAGATGCCCTTCGTGTTGCATATGATATAGCCATAAGGGCATAGAATTATTTGATCCAAGCAGGGAGATTAGCTCCAAGGCCTCCAATGGCCTTATTTCCCAATATGCCTCCACATCCACCTATAATGGCTCTTTTTTCAACAAACACTTCAAGACATCCTCTTAGTGTTGCTCCATCAATTTCAACATATTCAAGTAGTAAACTTGAAACCATATGGAAAATGTGATGTAGAAGATACAAGGTTTAGATCTTGGATTACAAAAGATGGGGAACAAGATGGTCACTTTAAAGAGACAACAAACTCAAGGTAGTAGGCCTTATTAGCCCCATTCTCAAGGTTCTTCATTCAATTCATTCAATAGGCCACACAATCAAGGCCAAGGTTCGTAGAACCAAAATAAACTCATGGGTAATGTTGCCCCTACAAATAAAAATGCAAATACAGTTAGGACTCTTGTTTGTGCCCAAAAAAATATGGCTTGAGCACAAGAATGGTGTACTAATTGCAAGCAAATTTATGAACAATGTGTTTGTCAAGGAGCATAGTTTTCTCAAGCTTTAACATTTCAAGATGAACTAACAACATCAGGACATCAGTATAATATAAATCAGTCTAATGACAATTTTCAGCTTCAACATCAAGGGGATACTTCTCTAATGAAATTTCAGCCAAAGGATTTTTGTGGTACAAATCATGATGGCAATAATGTCATAGCTCATAACACTAGGAGAAAGAGGAGAGCGGTGGAGAATGCTTCACCTCCTTCATCAAATCAAGCTTCAAATTCAATATTCGTTACACCTACTACATCTATCAGTATACAACAAAATATTGTTGATCCATTGTAAAATTAGAATATACATCAAAGTAGTGAGAAACCTAAAGAGCCTCAAGTTGCCCCAATTCAAAAATAAGATCCTATTGTTTCTGGTAAGGGGCCTATCTATAATACCCCAAAAATGGGCTATAAGTTCATTAATATCCTATATCTACATATCGAACGAAATCGACATCAAAGTCCTAACCTAAGGCACATCTGAACATCATCAAATCTAATTGATTATCTTAAATTCTGCATCAAAGAATATTCCTAGCAATATTCCTAATTATCATAATTATCTTTAATTTTATAATTGTTTGGCAATAAATCACATTTATCCTAAAGTTTGATTAATTGAATATTTTCATATTTAATTAATTAGATTTAATATCTTGCCACTTAATTGTGTAATTAAATTTAATTCTATCTATTATTAATTGTATTATTTAATTTTGACAATAAATCTAATATCTTATGAATAATTGATTAAATTCTTATTTAATTAATTAAAGCATGTTGTCATTATTTAATAATATAATTTTTAATAAAAGTTTGATAAAATAGTTAATTAACCCATAAATTAATTATTTTATTTCAAAAATCAGTTAAGTTGGAAATAAATCACTTTATTATTAAATTAATTCATAAATAAAATATGCACAATCATAAAAGCAAACAACTATCAATTATCAATTAAAGCTAAACTCTATTTTGAGTTAAAACTTAGCTTTTGCATGTTTTTGTGAGTTAATTATCCTTTATTTAAAAATAACTCAAAAATCAACTTGAGTTATTTGAGTGATTTATGGCTTTTTTTTCATGCACCTCCAAAGCCTTGGATTTCTATAAAAACAAGGCTCAGCTCTTCATAATTCATCTCTCAATCATCTCTCAAATTTGCATCCACAGGATCTCAGAATTGTGCAAACTCATGCTGGAGAATTGGAATTGAAGAATCAAAGCTCTTGCGAATCGACATCTTTGTGAGATCAATCTTATTTTTGCATTCATATTGCATATCATTGTTAGATTAGCATTGCATATCAATTTTCAATAGCATTCATAGCATATCAATTTCATCTAGCATAGATTCATATCAAGTTTTCATTCCTTATTGCATCATAAAATCAAATCAAAAAATAGATTAATTGCATTCAATTCATATCTAGATCAATTGCATTCAAATCCTTCATTTAGGTGTCATCTAGGTCACTGATCTCGATTACAATCTGAGAACATCAATCTCGCACCTATTAGAAGGCAGTAAATCGCTTGGTTAGATAGTTTTCAATTTTGCACGATTTTGATTATCACTAACCTCTAATGTTTTACTAAGTGTTGTGTCTACAGATCAGGTACAATTTTCACACACACATTTCTGGCGCCCATCGTGGGGCCCTAAAATGGGCTTCCTTCATTTCTATCAATCTTTTATCATTTCTCTATCAGAACTCCCCTGCTGCTGCCTGTTCTGGTGGTATTCTCAGTAGGACGTTATTTTTTGTTTCTTTTTTCGCCTGCAAAAAAGAAAAAAAAAAATTTGCAACTTTTCCTATCAAAACTGTCCGTACAGCGTGATTTTTAATTTCAGTCTGTACAGTGTCGTACGAGTTTTTCAAATTATCGTACGAGTTTTTCAGACTGTCATTTCAACGAACACCTAGTGTCGTCTAGGAGCATACCCATTGTCGTACGACATTTGACCGAGTATCGTTTCATCAGGAACCCACTATCGTTTGGAAGCTGGATTGTCATTTCATCAGACACCCAATGTCGTCTAGGAGCATATCCACTGTCGTATGATACTAGACCCACTGTCGTACGATAGTCTATCGGATCGAGACTCATTTCATTACATACCCACTGTCGTTTGGGAGCTCAACTGTCGTATGGTAGCATACCCAGTGTCGTACGAGTTTTTGGACTGCCGTCTGGGAACACACCCACTGTCGTACGAGTTTTGGTACCAGATTTCAATTGTCATTTCATTTTTGCAGGCAGTTTGTCAGATTTTATTTTCGGATTTTGACTGACAGCTAACCCTAACAATTGAAATTTACTGTTTCTGATTGATTTCTACTGATTTTTGATTGGGAAAAGTGCAAGAATTGCTAAAAATCAAGTAAAATCTACTAAGCGCATTGCGAGGATCACGAGGTATTCTCCTTGTTCTGAAAACATTTCAATTTGGACTTAAAATAAATCTCTCATATGTCAAGCTTGTGTGCATCTTTTCATGCTTTTGATCTATTTCTACACACTTGCATAATTTGATACTAGGTTGTGATCCCTTAAGGATTCATTAAGTAGTCTTAGAATACTTGTGATTGATCTTGATTGCTATCTTGGGTTATTGGACTCGCTAATCTGCCAGCCCCTCATTTCTGCCCCGTGGTTACAATCTCAGCGTCATAAAGGGGAGGGGTCAACAGGATAGAAGCGTTAAATGTTCCACTTGGCAACCCTTTTGTGCTTTTAGGAACTCACTTGTTTTCTAAATTGGGGACTCATTTTTAGCTTGTGTGAGGTGTTAAGTGTTCCACCTTGTGGACTCATCTCATATTCTCTTTAAGCGTTAAGTGTTCCTCTTTCTACTTTTTTGGGTACTTTTGGTAGATTTGCTTTCGGGAATATATATGTGCTCACATAGTAATTAGGCCCTATGAACACTATTCGTGATTCTTGAGAGATTGGATTCCCAGCGAAATCCTTCTTGATGACAAAATCCTTGTAGGTAGGGAGGATACTTAGTGTGTTTCACATTCAGCTTGGTTAGTGTGTCTTCTCTTATTTATCGACACATTCTCTCTCTGGAGAGGTTGATAGATCATGTGGGCTTGATATCACGAGCTTTGGTGAATCAAAATTGGTTAGTGCGTCTTCTCTTATTGATTGATACATTCTCTCCCTGGAGAGGTTGATAGATCACGTGGAGTTGATATCACAGACCTTGGTGGAACAAAACTTTGTCTTAGTGTGTCAAATTAATCTGCTTGCTTTGTTTGGGTTAAAAGTGAAGAGGTGTCAAAACCTTGAATCTGGAGCCAAGTCCCCTTGTGGTATAAATCTATGAGTCACCTTTAGAGAGGGTTAACCGTAGCGGACAATCCCTTCACAGGGAAAACTGCATTGACGGAACCTCAAGTGGTAATAGCCATTTTCGCCATGGTAGTGACAGTCACTATATAAATGTCCTTGTGAAAGAAATCTCCACGGGTATGGTTCATTGTTGGGTTGTCAGATCTCCCTAGCAGCTCTTGAAGATTAAGTTCTCGGACTGTGTCAAAACCCTGGTGCGCCGGGATTGGAGTTCACCCCTTTGAATCATAAAAGTTGCATAGTCAAACCATTACTAAAAACCTTAGAGAGGCCAATTTTTCACTTTCAGGTATATGTGTGTTATTGCAAAACTTTTCAGAACATACACAATTAGTACTCTTAGGGATTAGCACAATTTGGTCACTTGATTGTTCATGCGCAAGGTTGCTTTTGCCCTTGTTCATTATTTTCAGACGTGCTTAGAATCACTTGCTTGCTGTTCTACGTGCTTTTTTATCTACTTGGCTATTAAACACGATCAAATCTGGTATAACCTTCAAAATCTGGACAGTACAATTTGCAAACATCCAAAACTAAAGACCTTAAATTTTGCAAAAATTGACGTAAAATCTTTCTGGAGTCAAAAGTCATTTCAAGAAGTCAAAAGTCATATGAGTTTTGTCAAGTTTCGTTTCAGTATTGCCCATCTGTCGTACGATTGAGAACCCAGTGTCGTACGAGTTTTCAAACCAGTGAATTCAAGAAAGTCAAAATCCTGTTAGCAACTGTCGTATGAGTTTTGTCAACTGTCGTTTCATTGCTACCCAACTGTCGTACGAGTTTAGCAACTGTCATTTCATAGACTACCCAGTGTCGTACGAGTCTACAGAGTGTTGTTTGGAAAAATTTGAGAGAGTTGTCAGAAATTGTCAAATTGCAAGATATCCAATGTTTCTAGCCTAGTTCCAGAATGTATCGAACAAAATCACTGTGTCAAGAACATATTAGTAGCTATCGAGAATCAGTACACATGTCTCAAAGAATCAGTACACATGAGGAAGAAATTTTGATCACCACTATGATGAAGTAGCTGCAAGCTATGCAAGTCCATCTTGACAAACTTGAGAAAGAAAAGGAACCTCTATACTCTTTTCCATTTGATAAAGACTTGTACATGTCACCATGCCCCCGGAAAAAATTTGAGCAATATGATACCTCTTCCACGAAGAGTGACACATCTAACTTTGGAGACTATGATGACTATGATGATCGACAATGTAATGATACCTATGACACCTCTGTTCTTAAGAGTCCTCCTCATCGTTCGTTCCTACTTACTACAAATGGGCCATCACATTGGATAGATCATGATGGTGATCCATATGATTCTGATTTTGAAAGAGATTTTGATGGCTTTTGTGGACAATACCTTGATGATGATCCATCTACTATGGCTGAGGACTATAAAATGCATCATTCTAGCTTGAAATGTCAATACTATAAGGATCTCTCCTCTAAGAACTCTCAGGCTGAAAATAAAGATTACACTCTCAAGCAAGATCATGTTAATGTTGAACCTTTGTTTGGTGATGGTTCCCTTCCATCCCCTACTTCCTCCAATACTTGTACATTTCCTAAAGCTTCTGAGTCTTTCAAATCTTTCACAGAACCTTCATTCGACACAAGCCCTGATACTTTTCATGTGGTTCCCTATAATTATCCTCTAGGGCTACCTCTTAAAGAAACTCAAGCTATCCTTCACTTGGCTACAAATATTTTCAATGATGATAAACCTAAAGAGCCTAAGCCTTCATATGCTATAATCCCTACTTCAGCTAGTCCTCCACCATCTCTTCCAAAGTCATCCATACAATCCCAACATGCTTCCTTGTTCTTAGAAGTGGCTCCATGTCAAGAGGACTCTAAAAATGATGAAGAAAAGAACATAAAGAAAGATCAAGATCAAGAACCCTCCATGTCATCCACTCCTTTTCACGATGTCTCTTATCCACGTCAGGGTTCTTTTGATCCTGTACCCCCTTTTTCATGCATTCCACCATGTCTTAAGTCTTCGCCTAAGCAAGATCAAGCTACTACTTACACTGTTGAGCTTATTGACAATCAAAATAACCTTACTACGCTTGCGCTTTCCAAAGATGATACTTCCATTAAGGTTGGTAAAAATGGTGTTCCTTCCAATGTTAAGCCTATTGAAAAACAAGAGAAAAATTATGCGCTTATGCTATCTGAAGATCCTTGTCAAGATCAAAGTCTTTCATCTTCTTGTTCTACCACTCCATGTTCACTTCCACTTTCTACTCTTCCTAAGTCTTTGCAAGCTTTGAACAATCCTATCAAAGAAGGTGCTCATATTCAAGATGTCCATGATTCTATTGAAGATCCTAATGCTCACTCTAAAGATGTTGATATCCTTGGTTGTCATATAGATGCTGATGAACTTATTGATTATCCTTTTGCGTCTTCCACTTCCATCCTTGGACCTCTTCCACCACTACAAAGATCTTCAGGCTTTCCTTCCATCTTGGGTCCTTATGTCCCTTCACTTTCCCCTCCTAACTCTCCTAATTTGCCATCCATCTTGGGTCCTTACATACCTCCATCTCCCATCTTTCCTCAAGATCAACCTAGATGCATACCCTTGAATCCTTTTCATCCACCCACACATCTAAACTAGTCATATCCTCCCTCTTCCACAAATCTCAAGTCTTTTGGAAGTAACTTGAATGTTCAATACAAGAAAAAGAAGCAATGCAAGAATCCATCAAAAAAAGATCACCATGTCTCCTCTAATCGACATGGAGGCATAAAGTCAAAAGAGATATCTAAGAAAAAAACTACAAGACAATTATGGGTTCCAAAATCCATCATTGAAGATATTCTCTCTAAATCATCAAAAGGAAATAAAAATCCTATGGCTATATGGATTCTAAAGTCTCTCTTGAAAGAGTCTGGTGTTGAGAAAAAAGTGAAATTGACATTCAAGCTTCCAAAGGCTTCCACTTCATCTCCCTCTAAAAATATTCTTCCATTTCATGTGCCTAAACCACAACCTCTGCTATCCATTCGCCATATTCCTTCACGTATTCCTTCATTCATGATTCCTCCATTCTCTCACCACCCTTCAAAGTATGTGTTGATGTTGAACTTGCCTTCCTTTCTATCTACCCTTTCACAATCCTTCCATGCATTATCCTTCTACCTCCTATCCTTTTTCCTCACTTGCCTATTCCTCCTATCTTCCAACCTCACTCGCTTTACATAAAACCTTATTCTCCATTTTTCTCTTTCATCTCCCTTTCCCTATCAGCATCTTTGAGCATGTCATTTTGAATCCTTGGCATATCATGGTTTATCCTTTCAAGGAGCATTATCTAAAAAGCTTGCCTTCTTCCAAAAAAGAAATGAAAAATAAAATAAATTGAAAATGTGCCTTGGTGAAAACCTGGAAACAGGCGCCTTGGTAGCAAAAGTAAAGAGAAATAAATTCATCCTATGGTGAAAACCACTCCCTTGTGGCACCTTGGATAAGTACCATGATGAAAACCTGGCAATCAGGCATTATGCGTAGTTCTTCTACATATTTCATCCCTTCCGTCTTCTCTCTTTGATCTTGACAATGTTGATCTATACACGAACATTTGACTATTTTGTGAGCTATCTTATGATGATCTTGCTTTCATTCCTTCCATGTTTAGCCTTCATATCCATCTTCCTCCATTCATTTTCGCCTATCGCTATCCTTTTCCCCTTTGGTCTTGATCTAATAAAAAAAGAAAGAAAGAGTAAAACACAGTGCTATGAAGCCTCTTGACATGTCTACTCTTTTGGACTGCATCCTTTCCTGCTCTTGCATTAGGCTTTTGTGACTTATCCTATGCTAGCCTTCATTACTTGTCTAAATGCACTTTACATGACAATTTTTCCCTAGCTTGGGTATTCTTGAGGAGTTTTCCCTTGAGGATTTCTTCCCTTCATTATCTTTTATTCTCTTGTCTTCCATCTCTTCCACTAGCTTGCCAATCCCTCTTGTTCTCCACCTTGCTAGACATTGGGACTGCACGATATGATCTTGCTTGGGAGTTTGCAATAGAAAAATATGCTATCAAGTATACCCAATATCAGAATAATTATCAGAATCAGTATCAGAACAAGTATCACAACCAGTATCAAAACAAGCATCAGAACCAGTATCAGAACAATTATCAGAATCAGTATCAGAATCAATATTAGAACCAGTATCAGAACAATTATCAGAATCAATATCAGAATTAGTATCAGAACCAGTATTAGAACAATTATCAGAATTAGTATCAGAACTAGTATCAGAACAATTATCAGAATCAATATCAGAACCAGTATCAGCACAAGTATCAGAAAAAGTATCTCATGATCAGTCCAGCTCTCTAGGCATATAGAACTAGTATCAAAACGCCTACAGGGGCTACACCTTTCACTTTAGTTTATGGGTCTGAAGTGGTACTGCCTATTGAGGTTGAAATCCCATCACTCAGAATCTGAATGCATGGGCTTGTCACTGATGAAGACTATAGAGTTTCTAGGTTACAAAAACTTGAATTACTAGATGAGCGCAGACAAGTAGCGTATGATCATCTCAGAGTGTATCAGAAAAGAATGTCTAGAGGCTACAACAAGAAAGTCAAACACAGAAAAATTTCAGGTTGGTGATCTAGTCTTGAGAGAAAATCCTAAAAATCAATCCCATCGAGAATGCAAGGGGAAGTTTGAACCCAACTGGCTGGGTCCCTTTGTAATCACTACTACTTTTGGCTCTGGTGCCTATCAACTCTCAACGACTGAAGGAGAACAGCTCCGAGAACCAATCAACATTCTCCATATAAAGAAATTCTACGCTTAAAGCATTCAATCTATGGTAAAATGTCCTGAAAAAATCTTAAAAATCAGAAAAAGTTCTGAAAAAAATGAACATCTTGGTGAAAACCTAGCAATAGGCGCCTTGATGATTCACAAAAAAATTTAAAAATATCAAAAATTCAAAAAAATTGAAAAAATGAAAAATACAAAAAAAAAATGAGAAAAGAAAACGTGTCTTGGTGAAAACTTGGAAACAGGCGCCTTGGTAGCAAAAATAGAATCTCTACCAAGATGGTGAAAAACTGGCAAACGGGTGCCACTTGTTCCAAACGCTCCATCTATCAGCACAATCTTGGTCTTTCCCAGCTTTCGGTCTTGCTTTAGTTTGTACATATCTCTTGGTTTGTTTCAACATTTCTAGTTTTCAATAAGTCGATCTGTACACCAATCGGCTCAAGCGTCTGTATCCTATCAATGTTCAAACTTGGGGGCAATCAATGTCATATCCTATGGTCTCTGGTATATCTTAGACATCTCATATCCAGTCAGAGTCCTTTGAAGCTTCATTTGAGTCAGTCAAGTCTGTCTTATCTCCAGAAAGGATTTTGCATCTACAATGCAATCAAACATCAAAACTCAACTGAAAACAATCTATGCTTTTCATGTTTTTATCTCCTTGTATGCTTACTGATTCGCATTGAGATTTTTGCATATTGTGTCCCTTCGAGCTCTTCGATGATGTCTTTTACAGGATTTAGAGAGTGATGACTGGGGGCATAATCTTTTCTTTGTCTTCTGCTTGTATGTGAAAATCTAATAACTTTGGAAATTTTGGATTGAAATGGTGTCTGACTGTAAGAGCCTCTATCTCGAATTGGATGGCCATGCGTACCTCGACCATTGATACCCAGACAATTCAAGGAAGTTTGATCTAACTATTGTCTTTTTGAAGTGAATTCTTTCTCCTACTATGAAACACGATCTTGCTTAAGGATGTGAACGATAAAGGGTCACTGCGGGTAATTCACATTGGATTTAGAATGATCTCTTGACTGTTTGATGTGTTTGCAACGCAAGGCGTACTCAGGTCATCATGACATGTATGTTTTGATGCTTATACAAATTGCTATATCAACATGGACATGATATTCAGGTCATCCTGGCGTTTATGCCTTGGTACTTATATCTATTCCAACATTCCGAATACAAATCAATATTCATATGTCCATGGTTGTTTGACCAGTGGATGTTGTATTGATTCTTGCGCATACAAATCGATACTCATATGTCTATGGTTTCATAGCTAGTGGGCATTGTATTGATTTATCTGGTTACCTAAAAGTTCAATGATGATAACAAATCGACATATGATCAGTGACTAGGTCTTAGGTCTTAGGTTGCATTTCATTTTGCATGTCTCATTGCATTTTGCATGTTTGCATGATCTCACAATGATTAAATGAACTTCAATGCTTAAATGATTCTTCAAATCGCATCTTCAAGTCTAACAAGAGCTGAATCTCACATGAAGGTTCCTCCAATGAAATAGAAAGTAGAATCTTTTTTCAGGATCAAAATTGAAATCTGAGATCATTCATATTATTAATTGCTTGCATAATCAACCTTCAATCGTCACAGAAATCCAGTATTCAACTTAACTGATTATCTAACATCAAACTATCAAAATTTCAACTTGGTCAACCATGGTCAACTATGGTCAAACCTAGTCAAACTTAGTCTCCGGGACCTCTAAATGATGCAAAATGCATTCACCGGACGTGTTCACCACACTTCTCAAATCAATTAACATGCTTCTAAACTATCAACGCTGACTTTTCTTGTCAGATTTCAATTTTAATCCCGAAGGGGGCATGGTATTGCACATCATTCAAAGTCTGTCAATCAAATCTATCAATATCTTTCATCAGTGATCAAGACAACAATCACATCTAGTTGCTGATTCATCAAAAGTCCTCATCGCTCGGGGCAAATCTATCATCACTTGGGGCATATCAGATTCATCAAGATCCATATCAATCTGGTATTCTCCTAATCTTGTAAACTGTATTAGTTTTTGCAACCATCAGATCATAGTGTTCTTTCCTTGGTTCTTCGGCAACTGAAGCATTTGGATGTGATACTTGCTAGTTCTGCTAAGACAATCGAGTCTAGAACGGGTCACTCACTTCTTATCAATCCTAAAGTTCAGAATCAGGTATTTTGACACTTTTTTGCAATCATAGGTTCATCGCTGCTACAGTGAACATTATCTTTGGTCATTCAGGACCTATTATCTTCATATCAAATTCAATATCAATCAACTCCTACCTCAATATCTTTTAATCGGTTTCTATCTTGAGATTGGTTTATCTTTTGAATCAGTTTCATATCTTTATCAAGCACAGACTATCTTTGAACCACTGTGCTTCGCACAGTAATTCAAAGAGGGGCAAAATGTAATACCCCAAAAATGGGCTATAAGTTCATTAATATCCTGTATCTACATATCGAACGAAATCGACATCAAAGTCCTAACCTAAGGCACATCTGAACATCATCAAATCTAATTGATTATCTTAAATTCTGCATCAGGGAATATTCCTAGCAATATTCCTAATTATCATAATTATCTTTAATTTTATAATTATTTGGCAATAAATCACATTTATCCTAAAGTTTGATTAATTGAATATTTTCATATTTAATTAATTAGATTTAATATCTTGCCACTTAATTGTGTAATTAAATTTAATTCTATCTATTATTAATTGTATTATTTAATTTTGACAATAAATCTAATATCTTATGAATAATTGATTAAATTCTTATTTAATTAATTAAAGCATGTTGTCATTATTTAATAATATAATTTTTAATAAAAGTTTGATAAAATAGTTAATTAACCCATAAATTAATTATTTTATTTCAAAAATCAGTTAAGTTGGAAATAAATCACTTTATTATTAAATTAATTCATAAATAAAATATGCACAATCATAAAAGCAGACAACTATCAATTATCAATTAAAGCTAAACTCTATTTTGAGTTAAAACTTAGCTTTTGCATATTTTTATGAGTTAATTATCTTTTATTTAAAAATAACTCAAAAATCAACCTGAGTTATTTGAATGATTTATGGCTTTTTTTCATGCACCTCCAAAGCCTTGGATTTCTATAAAAACAAGGCTCAGCTCTTCATAATTCATCTCTCAATCATCTCTCAAATTTGCATCCACAGGATCTCAGAATTGTGCAAACTCATGCTGGAGAATTGGAATTGAAGAATCAAAGCTCTTGCGAATCGACATCTTTGTGAGATCAATCTTATTTTTGCATTCATATTGCATATCATTGTTAGATTAGCATTGCATATTGTGTGTGTGAAAATTGTACCTAATCTGTAGACACAACACTTCAGTAAAACATTAGAGGTTAGCTATAATCAAAATCGTGCAAAATTGAAAACTATCTAACCAAGCGATTTGTTGCCTTCTAATAGGTGCGAGATTGATGTTCTCAGATTGTAATCGAGATCAGTGACCTAGATGACACCTAAATGAAGGATTTGAATGCAATTAATCTATATTTTTGATATTTTCTATGCAATAAGAATGATAAACTGATATGCTATGAATGCTATTGAAAACTAATATGAAATGAATGCTAAATGATCTAACAATGAAGATTCTAACAATGATATGAAAACTATGAAATTCTATGCTAAGATATAAAAACTATGCAATTGAAATTGATCTCACAAAGCTTTGAATTCGCAAGTTGATTCCTCAGCCTCCAATTCTCCAGCGTGATTGTGCAAAATATGAGATGCTTGGATGCAAATTTGAGAGATGATTGAGAGATGAATTATGAAGAGCTGAGCCTTGTTTTTATAGAAATCCAGGGCTTTGGAGGTGCATGGGAAAAAAAGCCATAAATCACTCAAATAACTCAGGTTGATTTTTGAGTTATTTGATAATAAAGATAATTTAATTCACAAAAACATGCAAAAGCTAAGTTTTAACTCAAAATAGAGTTTAGCTTTAATTGATAATTGATAGTTGTCTGCTTTTATGATTAATTTAATAATAAAGTGATTTATTTCCAACTTAACTGTTTTTAAAAATAAAACAATTGATTTATGGATTAATCAATTATTTAATCAAACTTTTATTAAAAACTATATTATTAAATAATGACAACTTGCTTTAATTAATTAAATAAGAATTTAATCAATTATTCATATGATATTAGATTTATTGTCAAAATTAAATAATACAATTAATAATAGATAGAATTAAATTTAATTACACAATTAAGTGGCAAATATTAAATCTAATTAATTAAATATGAAAATATTCAATTAATCAAACTTTAGGATAAATGTGATTTATTGCCAAATAATTATAAAATTAAAGATAATTATGATGATTAGGAATATTACTAGGAATATTCCCCGATGGAGAATTTAAGATAGTCAATTATGATTCGATGATGTTTAGATGTGCCTTAGATTAGGACTTTGATATCGATTTCATTCGAATTGTTGATATAGAAGATTAATGAACTTATAGCCCATTTTTTGGGTATTACATTTTGCCCCTCTTTGAATTACTGTGTGAAGCGCAGTGGTTCAAAGATAGTCTGTGTTTGATAGAGATATGAAACTGATGTTTGAAATTGAGACAGAAGCTGATTGATATTGATTTGATATGGAGATAATAGGTCCTGAATGACCAAAGATAATGTTTACTATAATAGCAAATGAACTTATGATTGCGAAAAAGTGTCAAAATGCCTGATTCCAAACCTTAGGATTGATAAGAAGTGAGTGACCCGTTCTAGACTCGATTGTCTTAGCAGAACTAGCAGGTATCACATCCAAATCCTTTAGTTGCCGAATAACCAAGGAAAGAACACTATGATCTGATGGTTGCAAAAACTGATACAGTTTACAAGATTAAGAGAATACCAAATTGATATGGATCTTGATGAATCTGATATGCCCCAAGTGATGATAGATTTGCCCCAAGCGATGAGGACTTTTTTGATGAATCAGTAACTAGACGTGATTGTTATCTTGTTTATTGATGAAAGATATTGATAGACTTGATCGATAGAATTTTGATTTACAGACTTTGAATTGATGTGCAATACCATGCCCCCTTTAGGATTAAAATTGAAATCTGACAAGAAAAGTCAGTGTTGAGAGTTTAGAAGCATGTTAATTGATTGGAAAAGTGATTAAACACGTTGAAGAACACATTCTGCATCATTTGGAGGTCCAAAAGACCAAGTTTGACTAGGTTAAACCATGAGTTGATCATAGTTGACCAAGTTGAAATTTTGATAGTTTGATGTAAGATAATCAGTTAAGTTAAATTATGGATTTATGTGATGATTGAAGGTTGATTATGCAAGTAGTTAATAATATAAACAATCTCATATTTGAATTTTGATCCCGAAAAAAGATTCTACTTGCTATTTCATTAGAGGAACCTTCGTGTGGGATTCAGCTCTTGTTATATTGGAAGATGCGAGTGGAGAATCATTTAAGCTTTGAAGTTTATTTAGCCATTGTGAGATCATGCAAACATGCAAAATGCAAAGAGACATGCAAAATGAAATGCAACCTAAGACCTAGGACCTAGTCACTGATCATGTGTCGATTTGTTATCATCATTGAACTTTTAGGTAATTGGATAAATCAATACAATGCCCACTAGCCATGAAACTATAGACATATGAATATCTATTTGTATGCGCAAAAATCAATACAACACCCACTAGTTATACAACCATGGACATATGAATATTGATTTGTTTTCAGAATGTTGGATTAGATATAAGCACCAAGGCACAAATGCCAGGATGACTTGAATATCATGTCCATTTTGATATAGCAATTTGTACAAGTATCAAAACATAAACATCGTGATGACCTGAGTACGCCTTGCATTTAACATACACATCAAACAATCAAAAGATCATTCTAAATCTAGTGTGAATTACCCGTAGTGAGCCTTTATCATTCACATCCTTAGGCAAGATCGCGTTTCACAGTAGGAGAAAGAACTCACTCAAAAAAAAACAACAGTTACATCAAACTTCTTTGAATTTTCTAGGTATCAATGGTTGAGGTACGCTTGGCCATCCAATTCGAGATAGAAGCTCTTATAGTCGGACACCATTTCAATCCAAAATTTTCAAAGTTGTTAGATTTTCACATACAAGCAGAAGACAAAGAAAAAATTATGCCCCCAGTCATCACTCTCTAAATCCTGTAAAGGACATCATCGAAGAGCTCGAAGGGACACAATATGCAAAAATCTCAATGCGAATCAGTAAGCATACAAGGAGATAAAAGCATGTAAAAAGCATAGATTGTTTTCAGTTGAGTTTTGATGTTTGATTGTTGTAGATGCAAAATCCTTTCTGGAGATGAGACTGACTGACTGACTCAACTGGAAGCTTCAAAGGACTCTGACTGGATAGGACACGTCTAAGATACATTGGAGACCATAGGATATGACATTGATTGCCCCCAAGTGTTAAACATTGATAGGATACAGACGCTTGAGCTGATTGGTGTACAGACCAACTTATTGAAAAATGGAAATGTTGAAACAAACCGGAAGATATGTACAAATTAAAGTAAGATGGAAAGCTGGGAAAGACCAAGATTGTGCTGATAGATGGAGCATTTGGAACAAGTGGCACCCACTTGCCGGGTTTTCACCATCTTGGCAGAGATTCTATTTTTGCTACCAAGGCGCCTATTTTTAAGTTTTCACCAAGGCACTTTTTCTCTTTTTTCTTTTTTTCTTTTTTTTGTATTTTTTTATTTTTTCAATTTTTTTGAATTTTTGATATTTTTTTATTTTTTTGCGAATCATCAAGGCACCTATTGTTAGGTTTTCACCAAGATGTTCATTTTTTTCAGGACTTTTTCTGATTTTTAAGATTTTTTCAGGACACTTTACCATAGACTGAATGCCTTAGACATAGAATTTCTTCAGATGGAGAACGTTGATTGGTTCTCAGAGTTGTTCTCCTTCAGTCCTTGAGAGTTGATAGGCACCAGAGCCAAAAGTAGCAGTGATAACAAAGGGACCTAGCCAATTGGGTTCGAACTTCCCTTTGTGTTCTCAATGTGATTGATTTTTAGGATTTTCTCTCAACACTAGATCACCAACCTGAAATTCTCTGTGTCTGACTTTCTTGTTGTAGCTTCTAGACATTCTTTTCTGATACACTCTAAGATGATCATACGCTGCTTGTCTGCGCTCATCTATTAGTTCAAGTTCTTGCAACCTAGAAACTCTGTAGTCTTCATCAGTGACAAGTCCATGCATTCTGATTCTAAGTGATCGGATTTCAACCTCAATAGGCAGTACCGCTTCAGACCCATAAACTAAAGCAAAAGGTGTAGCCCCTGTAGGTGTTCTGATACTAGTTCTGACACTCATTCTGATACTTGTTCTGATATTAGTTTTGATACTGGTTCTGATACTGATTTTGATACTAATTCTGATAATTGTTCTGATACTGGTTCTGATACTGATTCTGATAATTGTTCTGATACTGGTTCTAATATTGATTCTGATATTTGGTATATTTGATAGCATCTTTTTTCATTTGCAAACTCCCAAACAAGATCATATCGTGCAGTCTCAATGTCTAGCAAGGTGGAGAACAAGAGGGATTAGCAAGCTAGTGGAAGAGATGGAAGACAAGAGAATGAAGGAGAATGAAGGGAAGAAATCCTCAAGGGAAAACTCCTCAAGAATACTCAAACTAGGGAAAAATTGTCATGTAAAGCATATTTGGATAAGTAGGGAAAGACTAGTATAGGATAAGTCACAAAAGCGTAGTGCAAGAGCAGGAAAGAATGCAATCCAAAGGAGTAGACATTTCAAGAGGCTTCATAGCACTGTGTTTTACTCTTTCTTTCTTTTTTTATTAGATCAAGACCAAAGGGGAAAAGGATAGCGATAGGCGAAAATGAATGGAGGAAGATGGATATGAAGGCTAAATATGGAAGGAATGAAAGCAAGATCACCGTAAGATAGCTCACAAAATAGCCAAATATTCGTGTATAGATCAACATTATCAAGATCAAAGAGAGAAGATGGAATGGATGAAATATGTAGAAGAACTACACATGATGTCTGATTGCCAGGTTTTCATCATGGTACTTATCCAAGGTGCCACAAGGAAGTGGTTTTCACCATAGGATGAATTTATTTCTCTTTACTTTTGCTACCAAGGTGCCTGTTTCTAAGTTTTCACCAAGGCACATTTTTAATTTTATTTTATTTTATTTCGGAAGAAGGCAAGCTTTTTAGATAATGCTCCTTGAAAGGATAAACCATGATATGCCAAAGATTCAAAATGATATGCTCAAAGATGCTGATAGGGAAAGGAACATGGAAGAGAAAAATGGAGGATAAAGTTTTATGTAAAGCGAGTGAGGTTGGAAGATAGGAGGAATAGGCAAATGAGGAAAAAGGATAGAAGGTAGAAGGATAATGAATGGAAGGATTGTGAAAGGGTAGATGGAAAGGAAGGCAAGATCAACGTAAACACACACCTTGAAGGGTGTGGAGAGGATGGAGGAATCATGAATGAAGGAATACGTGAAGGAATATGGTGAATGGATAGTTGAGGTTGAGGTTTGGGCGCATGAAATGGAAGAATATTTTTGGAAGGAGATGTAGTGGAAGCCTTTGGAAGCTTGAATGTCAATTTCACTTTTTGTTCAACACCAAACTCTTTCAAGAGAGACTTTGGAATCCATATAGTGGTAGGCTTTTTATTTCCTTTTGATGATTTAGAGATAATATCTTCAATGATGGATTTTGGAACCCATACTTGTCTTGTAGTTTTTTTTTTAGATATCTCTTTTGACTTTATGCCTCCATGTCGTTTAGAGGAGATATGGTGATCTTCTCTTTTTTATGGATTCTTGTATTGCTTCTCTTTCTTGTATTGAACATTCAAGTTACTTCCAAAAGACTTGAGATTTGTGGAAGAGGGAGGATACGACTGGTTTAGATGGGTGGGTGGATGAAAAGGATTCAAGGGTATGCATCTATGTTGATCTTAAGAAAATATGGGAGATGGAGGTATGTAAGGACCCAAGATGGATGGAAAATTAGGAGAGTTAGGAGGGGAAAGTGAAGGGACATAAGGACCCAAGATGGAAGGAAGGCCTGAAGATCTTTGTAGTGGTGGAAGAGGTCCAAGGATGGAAGTGGAAGACGCAAAAGAATAATCAATAAGTTCATCAGCATCTATATGACAACCAAGGATATCAGCATCTTTAGAGTGAGCATTAAAATTTTCAATAGAATCATGGACATCTTGAATAAGAGCATTTTCTTTGATAGGATCGTTTGAAGCTTGCAAAGACTTAGGAAGAGTAGAAAGCAGAAGTGAACATGGAATGGTAGAACAAGAAGATGGAAGACTTTGATCTTAACAAGGATCTTCGGATAGCATAAGTGCATAATTTTTCTCTTGTTTTTCAATAGGCTTAACATTGGAAGGAACACCATTTTTACCAACCTTAATGGAAGTATCATCTTTGGAAAGTGCAAGCGTAGTAAGGTTATTTTGATTGTCAATAAGCTCAACAGTGTAAGTAGTAGCTTGATCTTGCTTAGGCGAAGACTTAAGACATGGTGGAATGCATGAAAAAGGGGGTACATGACCAAAAGAACCCTGACGTGGATAAGAGACATCGTGAAAAGGAGTGGATGACATGGAGGGTTCTTGATCTTGATCTTTCTTTATGTCTTTTCTTTATCATTTTTAGAGTCATCTTGACATGGAGCCACTTCTAAGGACAAGGAAGCATGTTGGGATTGTATGGATGACTTTGGAAGAGATGGTGGAGGACTAGCTGAACTAGGGATTATAGCATATGAAGGCTTAGGTTCTTTAGGTTTATCTTTAGGTTTAGCTTGAGTATCTTTAAGAGGTAGCCCTTGAGGATAACTATAGGGAACTATATGAAAAGTATCAGGGCTTGTGTCGAATGAAAGTTCTGTGAAAGATTTGAAAGACTCAGAAGCTTTAGGAAATGTACGAGTATTGGAGGAAGTAGGGGATGGAAGGGAACCATCACAAGACAAAGGTCCAACATTAACATGATCTTTCTTGAGAGTGTAATTTTTATTTTCAGCCTGAGAGTTCTTAGAGGAGAGATCCTTATAGTATTGACATTTCAAGCTAGCACGATGTATTTTATAGTCCTTAGCAGTAGTAGATGGATCATCATCAAGGTATTGTCCACAAAAGCCATCAAAATCTCTTTCAAAATCAGAATCATATGGATCACCATCACGATCTATCCAATGTGATGGCCCATTTGTAGTAAGCAGGAATGAACGATGAGGAGGACTCTTAGGAACAGAGGTGTCATAGGTATCATTACATTGTCTGTCGTCATAGTCATCATAGTCTCCAAAGCTAGATGTGTCACTCTCCATGGAAGAGGTATCATATTGCTCAAATTTTTTTCGGGGGCATGGTGACATGTACAAGTCTTTATCAAATGGAAAAGAGTATAGAGGTTCCTTTTCTTTCTCAAGTTTGTCAAGCTGGACTTGCATAGCTTGCAGCTGCTTCATCATAGCGGCGATCAAAATTTCTTCCTCATGTGTACTGATTCTTTCAGACATGTGTACTGATTTTCAATAGCTACTGATTTGTTCTTGACACTGATATTCTTGACAGATTCTGGAACTAGGCTGGAAACATTGGATATCTTGCAATTTGACAATTTCTGACAACTCTCTCAAATTTTTCCAAATGACACTCTGCAGACTCATACGACACTGGGTAGTCTATGAAACGACAGTTGCTAAACTCATACGACAGTTGGGTAGCAATGAAACGACAGTTGACAAAACTCGTATGACAGTGGATTTGCTATCATATGACAGATGGGTTGCAATGAAATGACACTTGATGGAAACTCGTATGACTTTCTGACCTCTTGAGATGACTTTTGACTCCAGAAAAGGATTTTACTTCAGATTTTTGCAAAATTTAAGGTTTTCAGTTTTGGATTGTTTGCAAATTGTACTATCCAAATTTTGAAGGTTATACCAGATTTGATCATTTTTAATAGCCAAGTAGATAAACAAGCACGCAGAACAACAAGCATGTGATTCCAAGCACGTCTAAAAATAATGAACAAGGGCAAAAGCAACCTTGCGCATGAACAATCAAGTGACCAAATCATGCTAATCCCTGAGAGTACTAATTGTGTATGTTCTGAAAAGTTTTGCAATAACACACATATACTTGAGAATGAAAAATTGGCATCTCTAGGGTTTTTAGTAATGGTTTGACTCTGCAACTTTTATGATTCAAAGGGGTGAACTCCAATTCCAGTGCACCAGGGTTTTGACACAGTCTGAGAACTTAATCTTCAAGAGCTGCTAGGGAGATCTGACAACCCAACAATGAACCATACCTGTGGAGATTTCTTCCACAAGGATATTTATATAGCGGCTGTCACTACCATGGCGAAAATGGCTATTACTACTTGAGGTTCCGTCAACGCAGTTTTCCCTGTGAAGGGATTGTCCGCTATGGTTAACCCTCTCTAAAGATGACTCACAATAGTATACCACAAGGGGACTTGGCTCCAGATCCAAGTTTTTTGACACCTTGTCACTTTTAACCCAAACAAAGCAAGCAGATTAATCTGACACGCTAAGACAAAGTTTTGCTTCACCAAGGTCTATGATATCAGCTCTACGTGATCTATCAACCTCTCCGGGGAGAGAATGTATCAATCAATAAGAGAAGACGAACTAACCAATTTTGATTCACCAAAGCTCGTGATATCAACCCCACGTGATCTATCAACCTCTCCGGAGAGAGAATGTGTCGATCAATAAGAGAAGACTCACTAACCAAGTTGAATGTGAAATGCACTAAGTATCCTCCCTACCTATAAGGATTCTGTCATCAAGAAGCATTTCATTGGGAATCCAATCTCTCAAGAATCATGAATAGTGTTCATAGGGCCTAATTACTATGTGAGCACAGATATATTCCTGAAAGCAAATCTACCAAAAGTACCCAAAAAGCAAAAAGAGGAACACTTAACGCTTAAAGCAAATATGAGATGAGTCCACAAGGTGGAACATTTAACACCTCACAGAAGCTGAAAATGAGTCCCTAACTTAGAAAACAAGTGAGTTCCTAAAAGCACAAAAGGGTTGCCAAGTGGAACACTTAACGCTTCTGTCTTGTTGACCCCTCCCCTTTATGGCACTGAGATTGCAACCACAGGGCGGAAATGAGGGGCCGACGGATTAGCGAGTCCAATAACCCAAGATAGCAATCAAGATCAATCATAAGTATTCTAAGAATACTTAATGAATCCTTAAGGGATCACAACCTAGTATCAAATTATGCAAGTGTGTAGAAATAGATCAAAAGCATGAAAAGATGCACACAAGCTTGACACGTGAGAGATTTATTTTAAGTCCAAATTGAAATGTTTTCAGAACAAGGAGAATACATCATGATTCTCACAATGTGCTTAGTAGATTTTACCTGATTTTTAGCAATTCTTGCACTTTTCCATGCAAGCAAGTGACAAACTCTCCAACAAGCAAACAAGCAAACAAGATATGCAAAATATATTCAACTTATGAAAATCATAGGGTTAGCTCTAAAAATCAATTATTATCAGTAATAATAACCAGAAATTAACCCAAATGACAACTCATATCATGCATTGAATCATATGAAAAATAAGTGCATACCCATCACAAAATTTTATTTTATTTTTACTGCATTTGACCTAGTCAACAAGATTTAATTTTTTTGATATGATTTTGGCCACAAAAATAGAAATTAAAAATAAAGACCCTTACTAAAAAATAGAGAGGTTTCCAAAAATGCAAAAATTTTAGAAAAAATTTCTTCATTTGTGCTCTAGAGACCCATTTTACCAAAACAGACCAGTTTTTGTAAATTGACTATTTGAGCTATTATATTACATCCAAATTTAAAACACAAATAATAGACCCCTTGTAGAATTTGAAAATCTTTTTGAAAATGTAAAAATTTCCAAAAAATATTCAGATTTGCACCGAAAATTAATTTTTTATGAAAAATTGAAAAAAAATTATTAAAAATTGAAAAAAATTTAGAAAATTCTGAATTTTTTTTTGAAGCTTCCCCGATATGTCACCAACCTGAAAAAAAAATTTCAGACCAAAAATCCAAGCCGTTTAGGAGATAAAATTAAATCTTTGAAACTTTGGGGTTTTAGCTCCCAAAAAAAATCAAAACCAGCATGCAAAGGTGGGTTGCCTCACGGTGGGCGCCAGAAATGTGTGTGTGAATTTTGTACCTAATCTATAGACACAACACTCAGTAAAACATTAGAGGTTAGCTATAATCAAAATCGTGCAAAATTGAAATCTAATCTAACCAAGCGATTTACTGCCTTCTAATAGGTGCGAAATTAATGTTCTCATATTGTAATCGAGATCAATGACCTAGACGACACCTAAATGAAGGATTTGAATGCAATTGATCTAGATATGAGATATGAATGCAATTAATCTATATTTTTGATATTTTCTATGCAATAAGGAATGAAACCTGATATGAAATCTATGCTAAATGAAATTGATAATGAAGATTCTAACAATGATATGAAAACTATGAAATTCTATGCTAAGATATAAAAACTATGCAATTGAAATTGATCTCACAAAGCTTTGAATTCGCAAGTTGATTCCTCAGCCTCCAATTCTCCAGCGTGATTGTGCAAAATATGAGATGCTTGGATGCAAATTTGAGAGATGATTGAGAGATGAATTATGAAGAGCTGAGCTTTGTTTTTATAGAAATCCAGGGCTTTGGAGGTGCATGGAAAAAAAAGCCATAAATCACTCAAATAACTCAGGTTGATTTTTGAGTTATTTGATAATAAAGATAATTTAATTCACAAAAATATGCAAAAGCTAAGTTTTAACTCAAAATAGAGTTTAGCTTTAATTGATAATTGATAGTTGTCTGCTTTTATGATTGTGCATGTTTTATTTATGAATTAATTTAATAATAAAGTGATTTATTTCCAACTTAACTATTTTTTAAAATAAAATAATTGATTTATGGGTTAATCAATTATTTAATCAAATTTTTATTAAAAACTATATTATTAAATAATGACAACTTGCTTTAATTAATTAAATAAGAATTTAATCAATTATTCATATGATATTAGATTTATTGTCAAAATTAAATAATACAATTAATAATAGATAGAATTAAATTTAATTACACAATTAAGTGGCAAATATTAAATCTAATTAATTAAATATGAAAATATTCAATTAATCAAACTTTAGGATAAATGTGATTTATTGCCAAATAATTATAAAATTAAAGATAATTATGATGATTAGGAATATTACTAGGAATATTTCTCGATGGAGAATTTAAGATAATCAATTATGATTCGATGATGTTTAGATGTGCCTTAGATTAGGACTTTGATATCGATTTCATTCGAATTGTTGATATAGAAGATTAATGAACTTATAGCCCATTTGTTGGGTATTACACATATCAATTTTCAATAGCATTCATAGCATATCAATTTCATCTAGCATAGATTCATATCAAGTTTTCATTCCTTATTGCATCATAAAATCAAATCAAAAAATAGATTAATTGCATTCAATTCATATCTAGATCAATTGCATTCAAATCCTTCATTTAGGTGTCATCTAGGTCACTGATCTCGATTACAATCTGAGAACATCAATCTCGAACCTATT
This sequence comes from Chamaecyparis obtusa, assembly GCA_027943335.1. NCBI lineage: Eukaryota > Viridiplantae > Streptophyta > Pinopsida > Cupressales > Cupressaceae > Chamaecyparis > Chamaecyparis obtusa. Next base: position 83,832 of record BSBK01001840.1, on the reverse strand, counting down.
AGAAGGCAGTAAATCGCTTGGTTAGATAGTTTTTAATTTTGCACAATTTTGATTATCACTAACCTCTAATGTTTTACTGAGTGTTGTGTCTACAGATTAGGTATAATTTTCACACACACACTATCAAGATAGCATCTACTTCTCTTAACATTGTAGAGCAGATGAAGACTAATGTTAATGTCCCTATGTGGGATGTCCTCATGATTCTGTCTCAATTTGAATGGTTACCAATGGAGCTAAAAACTGTGAGTATTCAAGGGAGACCAAAAAAAGTAAGTGGAATGTCAAATTAGGAAACAAGTCTTGTGCAACCCACCAAGGAAGAAAATACAAGTAAGAAAGATGAGCCTTCCCCCTTTTATCTCTCTTTGATTATTGGAGATAAATTAGTTCACAACTGCATGATATATTTAGGAGTAAGTAGTTTAGTTATGCCAATGAAGGTTGAAGACCTTTTAGGCATTAAGTGTGAACCTATAACTAGAGGGATTGTCCAATTGGATAGTACTATTTTCCAAATCGTAGGGGTATTTAAGGGTCTCAAGCTAGCTTTGTATGCATGTCTCAATTGTACTATCGCACAAGATATATCAATCATTGATATGCTTGCACATTTTTCCCTTTGCCTCTCAAGAGACTTCACTACTCAAATAGGTGGCTATAATGAATCTGATTGGTCCTATATGATCTTTAGGACTAGATAAGGAACAAAGGATTCCATAAAACCGAAGCCTTTGGCTCTCAATCATATAGAGCCCTATACACCCAGCCCTATGAATACTAACTGCACATTTCATGAGAAAGATGAAGAATGTATAATCCATGAACCTGCTACTCTCTTGTTAGAGGTTCTAGATTATCTTTTACATGAATGGGATAATTGTTTTCAATTGGATCCAATACAAGAAGTTGAATAAACAAGTCTTGGAACTTATTGCATATATGAGGAGGATGCTCCTATTCCTAACTTTATGAAAGAATATGAAGATATTGATGAATTATGGAGTGTGTGCTTTGATGGTTCAAGGAATAAAAATGGATAAGGAACTGGTGTAATGCTTGTTTCTCCAAAGTTGGAGAAATACTACTATTCATTTAGATTTCATTTTAGTTGCATTAACAATGTAGCTAAATATGAAGCCTTAATTCAATATCTTCAACTTGCACAGAGAAGAGGTATAAAATTTTACAAGTCTTTGGAGATAATGAGTTGGTTTTTAATCAGACCATAAATCAAAATATTAAAAATAACAACCTTCTCAAATCATATAAACATAGATTTTGGGATCTCATTGAGGATTTCCAAGATTTTAATATTCAAAGTGTTCCAAGAAATCAAAACAAGCATGTTGATATACTTGCAATAGTTAGTGCTCACTATAAAATACTAGAGCATATTGTAGGTACAAAGGAAAATCATATTAGATTGGTTATGAGGCTTGTTTTCCCATACAACTGCACTAATTGACAAGTCTTTAATTTTGACTTGCAAATGGTCATTTTTTTGCAAATTAAAGAAGAGTTCTCTGCTAAAAATTAGACTATATTGCAGAACCAGTATGGGGAATAGATCATGCATCTTAATTCCAACAAGCTTCCTAAGGGGTTGGTCACTTGGGAAGGCACCTTCAACTTTGATGATCAAGCAAGAAATAAAATTCAAAACCTAGTTGTAAAGAAGGATGGTTACAACCTTGTTACTGTTGCCGAAGGAAAGACTCTAAACCTGGGAAAGTTATGTTCTAAGACTAAAAAGGGAACTTACATTAAGTTATGTCAATATTTTAATGATGTCTTTGAATGAACATATGAAGACTTGAAGGGTTTTGACCCAATTTTTTCTCAACATACTATAGAACTAAATGCTGATGCAAAACTAGTTGGACAAAAACAAAGACCAATCAATCCTAGGATTGAACCTTTAATGAGAAAAGATTTATCTAATATCATAGAGGATAATATAATTTTTCCTATCAATAATTCCTCTTAGGTATCTAGTCTTGTCCCTGTAAGGAGAATGAGTGGAGAAATCAGAATATGTGTAGGCAATAGAGACCTCAATAGGGCTTCTCTTAAGGATCGTCATCCTCTCCCTTCTATGGAACAAATCTTGTACAAGGTGAGTGGGTCCGAGAGGTTTTATTTCCTAGATGGATTATCAGGTTATAACCAAGTCTTAGTCCAATAAAAAGATCAATATAAGACAATATTTACCACTAAATGGGGTACTTATGCTTATTGTAAAATTCCATTTGGACTAACTAATGCAGGTGCTACATTTTAAAAGACAATAGAGATGGCCTTTAACAGTGTATTAGATAGATTTATGCTAATATATCTTGATGATATAGTTATTTATTCGAATCATGCAACAAACCATCTTTATCATCTATGGTTAGTCTTCATCAAATATAGGGAATACAGTGTGTCCTTGAATCCAAGCAAGTGTGTGTTTGTCACTAATAAAGGAAAACTATTAGGACATATTGTGTCAAAATATGGCTTGACTATAGATCTAGAGAGAGTGGAGGCAATTCTTTCTCTTCCACTCCCTAAGCACAAAAAAGGATTGCAGAGTTTCCTTGGTAGGATTCATTTTGTAAGAAGGTTCATTCCTAACCTTGCTACCATGGTTAAACCTCTTACAATTATGTTGAAAAAGAACATAGAATTCAAATGGACCAAGGAGGGGAAGGAAATTTTTGAGGAGATAAAATCATTTTTTGCATCTTCCCCTACTCTTGTCAATAATAATTTTGATAGAGAATTCATCGTCTATACTCTTGGAGGAGAATTAATAATCTTATTTGTCTTGACATAGTTGAATAATGAAGGTATAGAGTGGCTCATCACTTTGTTTAGTGAAGGGATCAAGTAGTATAAAGGAAGGTTTAGTTACATGGAAAGACAAGTTCTTTTTGTCATAATAACTCTCAAAAAAATCAAACATTTACTGTCTAATAACAAGATCAAACTATTAGTCCCACATGCAAGTGTAAAAGACTTTCTTTTGAATAAAGATATTAATGAGAAAAGAGCCAGATGGATCACCAAGGTCATGAAATATGACATTGAAATTAAGATTACTAAACTTGTGAGGGGAAAAGGCCTATGTGAACAAATGGTCTCATCTTTTGAGACATCCAAAGATGTTGCCCTGTTATTGCAAGATGAGCCACCGGCTGAAATGAAAATTAGAATGGTTGGTTTCATGATATGACTATCTTCTTAACAAAAGGAAGATATCCACAAGGTTTGGAAAAAGATAAAAGGAGACAATTCAAATTATAGTTCATTCCTAATGCATTAATAGATGGTGTATTATTTAGAAAAGATTCCAATGGTGTTCTACTAAGATGCATAAATTCATATCAAATTAATAGGTCACTTTAAGAGTTACATGATGGACCTTTAGGTGGTCATTTTTTAGCAAGTTTCATAGCCATGAAGATAATGAGGACTGGCTATTATTGGCCAACCTTGTTCAAGGATTCTCATCAATGGGTGATACAATACAAAAAATGTGCTTTATTTTCAAGCAAACAAATATTGGTTTCCCTTCCTCTTCATCCTATCCAAGTCGATCAACCTTTTACTCAATGGGGTTTGGATTTTATTGGTCCAATAAACCTACCATCTAGCTTGGGTCATGAGTGGATCTTGGCTACTATAGATTACTTCAAAAGATAGACAGAGGAAATTTCCTTTAAGGATGCTATAGAGACGTCAATGGTTGAATTCCTTGATGGGATTACAACTAGATTTGGTGCTCCTTCAAATATTATATCATATAATATTAAATCCTTTGTTGGATCTCATATCAACTCTTGGGAAGTTGAACATGAAATTTATTTGAAAATTTCTTCAAACTACTACCCTCAAGGTAATGGCCTAACTAAGTCTTATAACGAGAATCTCGTCAAGATCATTAAAAGAACAATAGAATACAATTAGAGGGTTTGGAAAACAAAGTTAAGGAAAACCTTATGGGCCGATAGAATCACACCCAAAAGAGCCATTGAAAACTCACCCTTCATATTATTTTATGGCAGAGAGGCAAGAGTTCCTCTTTCGCTTGAGTTGCCTTCTCTCGAATTAGCTCATAATTTGGAGCTAGTTGAAGATGATGCCATGATAGTCAGATTACCAGAGCTAATGGAGCTTGAAGAAGTCAGAGATCAATCTATGAGAGCACTTGAAGCACATCAGTGCCAGGTCAAGGAGAGTTTTGATAAGAAAGCTACTATTAGAGCCTTTAAAGAAGGTGACCTTGTTCTCAAATGGGATGCAGACAGAGCCAAACCAAGAAATAATTCCAAGTTTGATTCCATGTGGAGTGGCCCTTATATCATTACCAATTGCAAAGAGACCAAAACTTTTCAGCTATCCAAGCTTGATGGTGAATTTCTCCCCATTCCAGTTAATGGGATTCACCTTAAACTTTTCTTTTAAAGAAATTTTAAGGTCATGAACATATTAGTTTATATTTCTTATTTTATTGGAATACATGAGCACAACTACTTCTAGAAAGTGGCAGATGTAGAGTTTTGTCGATTATAGAGACAAGAGGTTATAAGTTTTACAAGTTGACTCCATGCCCAATGGTTTTCAGAGAGTTATTGGTCTTGTCATTTTAGCAGGATAATACCCCTAAAGTAACAAAAATATTGAGATTTTATCACCATTAGCCCTTTGGGTTAACCTCAGGATCACATGGTTCTATTTGAATATATATACAAAGCTAATTGATTAAGGATATATCAGATCATGCATATCAGTGTAATATATCTCAGGTTACACTGATATAGTTTTGTAATACTTCAACAAGAAGGAAGGCTTGGTTTTAGCAAGACAATTCGAGGGCTTCCTTGAAATCCATAGTTAACACTATTGGAAAGGGGAAAATCTTGGCGGCCAATAGTGTTAGTTACGCTGATGAAGTTCATCGGTGTATCTCTTATCGATACATGTAAGGTCATGGGTGATCAATGAAGTGTTTTGGAAAGACATATTTGGGTCTTGCCAAAATGGACATCTTTTGGGCCATCAGCCTAGGTCTGTCGATGGGGATACAAACAAGCACCAACAGGGAGGTTGGTCATCAATGAAGTGATTCTAAGCTTTGTCGATGCATGTCATCGACATAGATTTAATTATTGGAAGTGACAAAATCATGTTTGTTGATAGTGTAGCTATGTCGATCAATTGCATCGACGAGTGTTGTGTTGATGGTGGCTGCAAGGTGGATGACATAATTGTGTTCAAATTTCATTGGTGTAGGTTACACCTGTGTGTCTCTTCATTGATATAGCTTGTACTATTAGAATGGACCAAATACAGCGGGATGACAATGTATATTATGTCAATGGTTTACATTGATGAGGCTCACCTGTGGTCTCACTGATATCTTCAAAGGTAGTGATAGATGAAAATCTCATCGACAGAGCTTCTTAGGGGTTTCATTGATGTTTGATGGCTCTTTTCAAGAAATCATTCACTCATGGAGAGGATTTTAGTTATCGGGGAAGCTCTTCCCAATGGTGTATGGCATCATTTTGGTTCCAAGCTATACAAGGATCCATTGGAGAGAGACTTGCCGATGAGAAAAAATAGGGGGCGATCAAATTAATACTTTGCAGCTACCTTCAATTACTTGTTTGCCTTGTCGACCAAATACTCAAGTGGCGCCATTATTGCAATATGGCTTCTAGCAGGTTCACCTGTCACTTCATGACTAAGAGAATTGGCTCTTAGATGCCTCCAAATGCAATTAGAAAGATCATCGAATACCAGCCAATGGATGACCACTCTCTTCTACAATAGAGAATTTATTGTTTGGCCTTTTCTGTCACATTTGGGTACTTGGTTTGTAGATCAAATGTTTCCTCCTATTATGATATTTTTGCAAATTGACCCAGGTAGGGGTTTGAACTGTAGTTTTTTACCTAAGTTATGCCTAGGATCATAAAAGGTAGATATGTACATACTTTTAGGGGATCTTCTCTGTTTCTCTGGCAGATATAGCTTTTTCTCTATGATTGTAAACAACCTTGTGTAATTTTAATGAGATTGTTGGTCCTACCTATTTCAAGTGCAAATATTTGTGTAAATCCTATCCTTTACTTTCATATTTTCATGTATTTTATCATTTTAAACTCTTTATGTCATGAAATATATGGTTGTTTAGACCTAGGTAGTGAATGCTTTTATTCCTTGTAGGTTTGAATTCAATTTTTTTGCCTTCATATTTGTTTTAGGTTTATAAGTATTTTGGGACAATCTAGTTATATGATCTTCATTGAATTCAATGGTAGTTATAGGAAAGATGAAATCCAAACATTCAATTTGGTGCATCACCTCATTTCATTTCAAGTTATCTTTCTCTCCCTTTTCCCCCTCAAGTCAATAGTTTGTTAGATGCATCCTAATTGTGAAGGAAGCCGACCTTCTCTGGAGATTCAATCTCATTGATCAAGTCCCACATTTAGAGGTTATTTCCACATTTCACAAGGTTTTTTAGGTTACTAACCATCACCTAAACAAGGGTGCAAACTTTTGTGACAACAATATCCACATATAATAAGTTAACATTGTATGCACCCAAAAATGGTCGCCTAGACTTTGGGCCCCATTTATTCAATTTATCAATCCTGAATCATTTTTATCAATAATCAATATTTTCAACAATATCAATTTCTTAATCAAATCCTAATTTCGATCATATATTGGATTTTTATCCTTGGGCTAACCATTTATCCTAAGTCTTTATTTAATTAAAAGGAATATTTCCTCCCCTTTCAATTAAATAAAAAGCCCCACTTTCCTCTTATCCTAAGTTGCACAAATAAAGCATTATTCATATTTTATAAAAAAGGAAAAAAGCACTTTTGTCTCACATGAGGCTCAAAAGTCAACACTTCACTCTCATTGGAAGATACTTGTGCACATGGATTGCTCCTCTTTCAAGCTCCACCGATGATTAAGACTTTTTGCCTCTTAATCTCCATGGTCCATTTCACCTCATTTCTTATAAAAGGAGAGCTCTCTCCTTCATTTAGATATCCATGTTTTATGCTAATGTTATGCTGCAGGTTTTAGGTGCATTTGGAGTTTGAAGACATTGAAGACTTGTTGCTTTCATCATCTAGTTCATATTTATTTTCTTAGTTGCATGATCATGGCATCATAGATTAGATTTCCTTTTATGCAATAGAATAGATCTCACATAACTTAATTAGGGGCTTGAAATCTATTGTACTTCTTTTCATAGCTTAGTTTGCACTTCATTTGATAGATTAGTCTTGCACATTCATACTAGTTGCATTGGCATTGCATTTTTCATTTAGATTCTTGGGGACATTGGCACTCTTGCCCTTGTCTTCACTTGAATCTCTCATTGCATGGTTGACTAGCAAGGTCACATTCTTGTAGCTCTAGCTGAGAGCAAAACTCATAAGTCCTTTGCAACTCCATGCATAGAAAGCTATGAGCCGCTTTGTGAGGCCTCATTGTTGAGCAACCTTGCAAGTAATGGTTCATAGAAGTGTGGTCATTTTTACACTACACATTTTTGGCACCCACCGTGGGGCAGAGTAGATAGCTTTGTCCTTTCATTTGATGCATTTTTCATCATTTTCAAATTAATTTTTGGAAAAATCTGCGTTTTCTGGTTTTCTGTCTCAGATTATCGCGACACTTCTCAGAAGTATCGCGCGATATACTTTCTGTCTTGGTGCGATAGTTCACGCGGAAAAAGTATCGCACGACTATATTGACTTCTGTCGCCTGACATCGGGCGAAGTATCGCCTAGCATTGTGCGAAGTATCGCGCGACTGAGAAATATCGCACGACTGAGAAGTATCGCCCGACTATAGGAAACTGTATCGCGCGATACTGTTGAAGTCTAAGAAATATCGCCTGGTCTGGCAGAGACTTGCGTTTTCAGTTTTCTTGTCCGAATCTGATTATTTTAGCTTGCTGTTTTGTTTTGCTTTGTTTAGATAGGTCTAACCTGCATCTTTTAGCTTAAATCTATCAGATTATTGCACATTTACATTTGGATTTTAATTTTGCTAACATTGTGGGTCTAACAAGTTGTGTTTGTAGGTACTCTCCTTTGCTTGAAAATTGCTAAAAACGCATGACAAAGAGGGCTACTAACAGTTTTTGTAGGGCTGCCCAAGCATAAAAACAAAAAAAAAATCTTGCTTGTTTATTTGCTTTTCTTTTTAAGTGTGGCAAAAACTAGTTGTTTCATTTATTAGGCACTTAAGATCTTGTTGTAGGAATTCTTGGGTGGTAGGAGAAGTATGCTCTTCACCATTTTGGTGAACCAGAAAATCTTGACCCATCTTTGAATTTTGAAAACAAGAGGGTAAATGAACTTTGCTTGGCATGTTTGGGAGAGATTCTTGAGATAGGGGAGTATGCTCTTCACCCTTGTGGTGAACCAAAAACCTTGAACCTCAAGAGTTGATCTATTCTTTGTTTAGTTTAGGATCCTTTAGCGGGCCTGCTCTTGAGCAATCAAGAGGAACGACTCAAGTGGGGACAACCTTGTCATCATTTTCCTTGGTGGCAAGTGATTCCAACTCACTATAATCTCAAGGCTATCAAGGACACCAAAAACCTTGATAGACATAAACTTGTCTTCGTTTGATGTGAGTAGCTCATGGGATTGCGACCATGGGGAAAACATTGAACAAGAATGCTTAAGGTACTCTTGAGGCCGCAAGGTCCTAGTCCTTTATGAAGAGCAAGAGGGGTGTTGTGAACGGAAATCCTTATTAAAAAACCATTAGATAGAAGCCACCCTCTTTTAGCCACTTATCTTCTTAGTGCAAGGATTGATCCAAGTGGTTTACCCGGATCACCTTAAGATACTCACCATATGTGTCCCTTTGGTTGTGTCATTTGACATTTCCATGACAAAGCCAACATCTCTTGTGGGTAACCACTTGGTGTGAGGCAAGGGGGCATCAAGTTGTGGGCTAAGTTGGTAAGTATTGAGCCTTGACTTTCTAGGATAGATTTGCTTGAAGTGTTTTTGATTGTGTGATGCCAGTGCAAACATTCTTACATACAAACAATCGGTAGCATTCATAGGGTGTTGTTTCAATTTTGATATCACAAGTGTTTGTCTTGGCAAGGTTGCTTTTGCCCTTGTTTCAAGTGTTTGAGACCATGTTTTATCCCTTACTGTTTGCAAACCTACCGAAATTTTGCTGATACTGTGACTGAAATCGAAAACATCAACCCTCAGACTGAAAATTTTGACCAAACAAGACCCAAAAATGCAAATTTCACACAATTCTGGTCAAGAGTTAAATAATTCTGCAACAGTATCACGCCTTGTAAGGCGAAGTATCGAGCGATACTTCGCGCATGATAGAAATATCGCCTCCTTTGAAGAGAAATATCGCGCGATAGTTCGCCCCTGACGGACTATCGCCCGGCCTGCCTGGAGTATATCGCCCGCCAGTATTAAGAAGTATCACCTGGCTTAGGGCGAAGTATCGCACGGGTATAGGTTTATCGCCCCAGTAGCCTGGAGTATATCGCCTGGTTTATTTTTGCCATGCTTAAATTTTGGTCAGTTTCAGTTGCTGTCAATTAGGCTAGGTCTTAGAGCAGGCTTCTCACCCTGACGTTTGAGATCTGTCTTGACTCCAAATTTCTGGTTTTTAGTCCTCCGGGATAGCATCATTTGATTTACAAAGTCACTTTGGAATAATTGTCAAGTTAGAAAGCCATTCTTGGTGCCAAGGTTCATTTTTAAAATTGTTAGCTATATTCTGGGAAAATTTTAGTTCTCTTATTGTCCAAATCGCTTTCATTTTCATCTCAATTTCAATTATCTTTTGGCCTAGTCCAACCTCCTGATTCACAAGTGCAAAGGTAGTCACCCTTTGATTTGAAGCACCTCTTTGACAGTGTTGGTAAAGCCCTCTTTTTCTTTTCATTTCTCTTTGGACAATAGAGGACTTCGATTATCCTAGTTTGGTGTTGACACTTTGAAAGGTCACCTTATCATTGAGAATATCTCTCTTTCATGTCAGTTACGACAAGGTACCAAGTTAATCAAGGGAAGCGACCCCCTATTGCCTTTAGCCAGTTACCACCCGTCAAGACTCGTCGACAACCTAAGGGAAAAGGACCCCTTTTTGACCAATCTCCTAAGAGTGAATCCGAGGTTTGTTTTAATCCGGAAGCTAATCCTAGTGAAGTGAGCACCTCTTTTGTACCACTTTCATCAAGTATGGACATGAGTTACACTTTCACCCGACAACAAAGAGAAGCCATGAATCAAACTCTTGAGGATATCTTCCAACGACACAGATGAGAGTATGGTGGTTCTTCTCATGCCAGTCCACCTGGGTCACCTCCTAACAACGTGAGGTATTTTGATGCTCATCAACGAGCCGAAAGACAGCATAAGCAAGCTCACTCAGATTCAGGGTCACAACACGAAGACCAGAACAACGAATCTAGTGATCACCATATCAACGCAGCTAATGCAATAAGGCATTCAAGACAAACCTCCCCACTTAAAGACACCTCTCGATATGCAAATACAAGATTGAGAAGCATTGAGAGAGAGAAGCAAGCCTACTTAGATGAACAGGCTGCTAAAAAGGAAAAATTCTGACAACTAGAGGAAGAGGAACGTGCGTTGTTAGATATACAGAAAAGAGTCGCCCAAGAAGAAGAAGATAGACTCTATGCACAACAACTCCAAAGCTGATTTAACGGGAGGGGAGCCAATAGTGGGACCAACTCGCCCCCATCTACCCCTTCCCCTAGCCCTCGAAGAAGATCAAAGACACCCTCACAATCCCCAAGTCCTAGAGGAAGAAGGACTTCAAGATATGACCATCATAGGAGACAGTCGTCTCATAGACATTCAAAGCAACCCTCCCAACGAGCACATCATGGCTCACAACATGGAGGCAGTTATGCTAAATTTGATCATATGGACTTCATAACTATGCAACAAGAACCATCCTTTCAAGCCTATGTGGAGCAATATGTGGAACAAAACAAAGACCAATTCTTGGAAAGTCTTATCAACAAAGGTGCTAAAGTTCCATATAATTTTGATGTTCACCAAAAGATCAAGAAATAGAATCCTTCAACTGATGAGGTGATCTTACAAATGCAAAAGGATATAGACAGGATGAAGGCTCCCAAGAACACATTTCATTTGGACTCCATATGTCCTAACCCCATTGACAAAAGTGTGGTGATGGTAGAATTTCCTAAGAAAGTTGAATTCCCAACATACGACAAATATGATGGCACTGGTGACCCTCACGACCATGTTCGGCAATTCTACATAATGAGCTTTTCCTTTCACCATGAAGACTCCTACTTGCTGAGATTATTCCCAAGGAGTTTAAAAGGTCAAGCCATGGAGTGGTTTACCAACCTTTCCCCTCCAGTAAAGACATTTAAAGAACTTGTCCAAAGATTTGTTCAACATTTCGCTTACAACTTATCTAAGTCGGTCACCATGCTTGATTTGTGTAAACTTAAACAAAATCAAGGGGAATCTTTTGTCACCTTTTTACAATGATGGAGGTGATTGTGTTCGAAATACCCAAGGACAATCCCTGAAGAAGAGAGAATTGATATCATTGTGAATAATCTAATACCCGAACTCAAATATGAAGTCAAAAAAATCTCATTTAATTCCTTTGATACTATGGTAGAGGTGGCATGTCGCATTGAGGATGTCCTAAAAGAACAAGGAATTTTGGCTAAACCAACAAATAACAACAATAGCCAAAATAACAATACTAATGGTAACAAGGACAAAAAGAACTCCTATTGGAACAAAAACAAGCAAGTGGTCAACAACGGAGTTGTTGATTCATCTCAGGTCAAAAATGAAGGAGTTCTTAACCTCTCTCATGCAGTTCAAGCTATGAAGTTGCAAACATCTTCAACGCCACAAGACAAACCTAAGTATCAAAAGAGATCTAAAACGGAGAAAAGACAATTTACTAAATTGGGAGAATCTTATGCAGATGTTTTCAAGACACTAGTTGCTCATAATTTGGCGTACCCACAGGACCCTACAAAGCATCGAATACCGGATCTTTTACCTCATTGGTGGGATGCTAAGGCTTTTTGCATTTTCCATAATGGGATTGGACACGACATAGAAAATTGTTTTAAACTCAAGCATCTTGTCCAAGACCTTATTGAGAAAGGAAAATTACAAGTGGATGGGTTAACCACTAATGCAGACCATAAAGCCTTTAAAGAGCCCTTGCCTAAATATGAAAAAGGAGAGAATTCTAGCAGTAAGAATGGCAAGGCGGCTATTAACTATACATACACACATGCTGACAATGTGATTAACATGCTTGAAGTGGCTGACGATAACATCAACATGGTGAGAAAGAAAGATCCTTATGGACATAATGTGGACTCAACTCCTATGACTAATGAAAGACCCACTGTGGTGATAAGAGGTCCTCACTCACAAGGAATACCCCAGTCCCTCAATGCTATCACTAGGGGTCAGGCCCAAGCACCCATTATCATCAAAGGTCCTAGCACTAGCAAGTCTAAACAGCCTGTGTCCAAAGGTGCTCCTCCCAAATCTGCCGTTGGTCCTGATTCCAATTATAATCTTATTGACCAGCTACAACGTACACCCGCTCAGATATCCATTTTTGAGCTTTTAGAATTATCTCCTAAACACAAGCGCGTCCTCGAGGATGCTTTGCGAGCAGCCAATGTCCCTAATAACTTAGATATTGACCAATTCCAAAATATGGTCAACCATTTGGCTAGCCCTCATTTCCTCACCTTCTCACAAGAAGATGACAAATTCATTAGTCACCCACATAATTTGGCCTTACACATCGAAGTCATGATTCATAAAACCTGTGTTAGGCGTGTACTGATAGATGGGGGTGTGGGGCTCAATATTTTTACCCTGAGTTTTCTGCTAGCTCTAGGGTATTCCGAGAATGTCATTGACACAAAGAAAAGGATCACAATCAAAGCATATGACGAAGCAGAAAGAAGTTCCAAGGGATTGGCTGTTTTGCCTATTCGCATTGGTCCTGTAGAAAAAGATATATTATTCCAAATTGTTGATGTTGGACCTCTAGCCTACAACATTCTGCTAGGTAGGCCATGGATACATGAAATGCAAGCAGTCCCATCAACATATCACCAGTGTGTAAAGTTTCCCCATAACGGTGTAGAAGTTTGCATCCCTGGAGATAGTGCTCTATCAGTTAATAACATGTCTGCGGGATCACATGTACCTTTGAATAGGGAAGCTGACAATCCTAGTAGTTCACTTGAATAATGCAAGTAGAAATTCAAGACCATGGACCTTGGGATGGGAGATTATAAGATTGATTCTTTTACAAAAATGCCAATCTCTCCTAGGTCTTATGGGAGACCATCACCAAATGTGAAGCCTTCATCATCAGCAATGACGTTATTTGGGAAATTTGTCGAGTCTTCAATCCCCATTCAAGAAGAGAAAGAGGAAGTTGATGTAAGGGACTGGATATATCATGAGGAGAAATACAAACATAACAAGAATTTTGCTCCTTCACCTGAAACTTATGGGAAAGGGTATACACTGGTTAAAAATATGGGATATCCGGGATTTGGTCCCCTTAGTCATAGGCTGGACGCTAAAGCTGAGCCTCTTGATCATGCTCTTTTTGGATGAAAGAACAAGTCCGCGATTGGCTTAGGTTTTGAGAACAAGAAGAAGAAAGGTGTCCTTGTCCCAGCTGCGATGGACAGTGACAGTGATGTAGATTATACGCCTGATCTTTCCAACCAACAAGATGTGTCTGATGATTGGGTGCCCTCAACGAATCTCCTTTGGGGAGATTCCACAGATTTGATGCTTAATAGTCCTACTATCCCAGCTGCGACAGATAGTGACTGTATGACTGCTAGATCGACAAAGGAAAGTGTTACTGTCCTAGCTGCGACGGATAGTACCAATACTAGCACTAGAGAGGGGGAAACCCTTCCTAACCTTGAGGCTTCTACATCATGAGGCCTAAATGATGACTCAGAGATAGACTCCCATGAATATGAATGGGATTCACTTTCAGATGCAACAATTGATCTAGACGTGGATATTATCCATGCCTATAGTACCCAACCTGATGCGACTAACGACCTTAGTGTCAGACTAGAGGATTGCCCTCCTCAAATCACCTTAGTAGATGACGCTTCATTTGATAGGATGCATCCTAATTCAAGTATCTTAGGAGAAGACTTGATGAACTCCGATTATATGGTCACCAGAGATGACACCTTTCGCATTAACAACATCGAACCCACCATTGACTTACCCCTTGTTCACTTTGACCTGATTGACTGGTCTCAGCGCCACCAAGAGCCCACATTCCTCACATTTCACAATGATTACGAAATTGCTTGCTATCTGAATGCTCTCGAACCCGTGGCTTCTTCCACCAGTGAACCAACAACCAGCATGACAGAGCCTGATATTAAGTACCTCAGTCTCAAAACAAAAGAGAAAAAGAAAAATAGGTCTGATGGCGAAAACCACTTTGTGGCGGTGTTAGAACCAAAAATAGTAAAAAGAAATGACGCATCCGAAGGTGAAAACCTCTTTGAGGCACCTAAGGATGGGGTACTTAATAACTTGCCGAGTTATTTCCAGGATAGATCATCAATATTGATTGAACCAACAAAGCCGGTCAATTTAAACACAGAAGAAAATCCTCAGATAGTCCATCTTGCTCAGTCTTTATCAGAGGAAGAGACCAAGGCATATGTACAGTTTTTACAGAAAAAGAAAATTAATTTTGCATGGACCTACTCAGACATGCCAGGGCTTGACACAAATCTCATAATGCATCACTTATCCATAGCTCCAGGAGTCAAGCCAGTAAAATAGAGATTAAGAAAAATGCATCCACATGTAGCTCTACTTGTCAAAGGAGAATTAGAAAAACTTTTGAGAGCTGAATTTATTAGAGCCATCGATTATGCAGAATGGATCTCAAACATAGTACCGGTCTCCAAACATGATGGGTCCATTCGTGTCTGCACAGATTTTAGAGATCTAAACAAAGCCTGCCCAAAGGATGATTTTCCACTTCCAAACATTGACATGATAGTGGACATGACAGCGGGCTATGACATATATTCCCTAATGGATGGTTTCTCGGGGTATAATCAAATCAAAATAGCTCCTGAAGACCAAGAGAAAACAGCATTCACATGTGCATGGGGAACCTACTACTGGAACGTCATGCCATTCGGGTTAAAAAATGCAGGAGCAACCTACCAAAGAGCTATGACGACTATCTTTCATGATATGATGCACAAAAATATGGAAGATTATGTGGATGCTACCCTGGCAAAATCAAGAAAAAGGGACACACACCTCAATGATCTAGAAGTAATTCTAGATCGTATGGAACAATTTCAACTCAAATTGAATCCAAAGAAGTGCGCATTTGGCGTCACCTCAGGCAAACTTTTAGGATTCATAATATCAGCAAAAGGTATCGAGGTTGACCCCGAAAAGGTCCAAGCAATCCTAGATATGCCACCTCCTCGAAATATCAACCAAATGAGAAGTCTTCAGGGACGTCTTCAATCAATTAGGAGGTTTATTTCTCAGCTTGCAGATAGAGCGCAACCCTTCAACAAGACATTGCATAAGGGCGCTTCTTGTGTTTGGAACGAGGATTGTCAAAAGAGCCTAGATCAGATCAAATAATACTTGACCAATCCTCCGATCCTAATGCCTCCTATTTCAGGGAAACCATTGATCCTATATATTTCAGCTACAGACACTTCCCTGGGGGCATTATTGGCTCAATCAGATGATACTGGGAAAGAATGGGCCATCTACTATATCAGCCGTACTCTGGTCTCCTATGAGATCAATTACAATAATATTGAGAAGTCTTGTCTCGCGGTGGTGTTTGCTTCTCAAAAGTTGCGCCACTACATGCTTGCTCATACCATACATTTGGTTGCCAAAATTGATCCCCTTAAATACTTGCTTCGTAAGGCTGCCCTGACAGGTAGACTTGCTAAATGGATGATGGTCCTAACTGAATTTGACATAGAGTATGTTGAAAGGAAGGCAATAAAAGGGCAAGCTATTGCCGACCAATTAGCTGATTTTCCAATCCAGGATAGTATGCCAGTCCAAGTGGAATTCCTAGACGAACACATCTTATATGCCACTACTCGCACTTGGACAATGTTCTTTGATGGTTCCCGCATGCAAAATGGATCAGGTGCTGGAGTGTTATTTGTTTCTCCACATGGGTACAACATTCGGAAGTCTTACAAACTATTATTCCCATGTACCAATAATATTGCAGAATATGAAGCTTTAACTAATGGCTTGAGAATGGCTATCGAATGGAACATCACAGAATTACATGTCTTTGGGGATTCCTAGTTAATCATCAACCAAGTCAATGAAGAGTATCAAACCAAGGATGACAAATTGATACCCTATAAAAAGATGGTTGATTCTTTGAGACGCTATTTCACCTTTGTGACGTTTCAACAAATCCCTAGGACAGAGAACAAAGCTGCAGATGCCATGGCCACATTAGCTTCACTTCTTCAGTTGGAGACACATGAATCCAGATTTGAATTCCTGGTGGAAGAGCTACACCATCCCATCTTTGACTCATCTGAAAGCCGTGTCATTTGTGCCATTATCACACACGAGTCTTCCCGATATGGTGCTATCTATTCATATCTTCGTGATGGCATCATCCCTGACACATTCACCCGCTCTGAATGCTGAAACCTCATCCGTAACGCCTCTCGCCACACCCTCATCTCTGGTGATTTATATAGGAGGGGTTTAGATGGGACACTCCTTAGGTGCTTGGAAAAGGAGGAATCCAACCAAGTGTTAGCTGACATCCACGAGGGCATTTTTGGTGGACATTCTAATGGTCTTGCCATGGCCCGAAGGTTGCTTAGGGCGGGATATTATTGGCCCACAATGCAGATGGACGCAGTCACCTTTGCTAAGTCATGTGAAAAATGTCAGAAACACGGAAACCTGATTCATGCTCCAGGTAGGGAGCTGATTCCTTCTGTTTCTCATTGGCCATTTCAGCGCTGGGCCTTTGATCTGGTTGGGCAGATTCATCCCAACTCATCAGGTGGACACAAGTTCATTATTACTGCCACTGACTACTTCACAAAATGGGTGGAGGCTGTACCACTTTCTGTTGCTTCAGGAAGGACCATTTCTTTGTTCATCTTGAATCATATCATTTGTCGATTTGGAGTGCCTTCTGAGATCATTACTGACAATGGAGGTCAATTTAAGAATAAAGACCTAAAGCACCTATGTAAAAAGTTTAAAATTAAGCAACATTGGTCCTCCATCTATTTTCCACAGGGAAACGGACAGGCAGAAGCTTCTAACAAAACCATTCTTAAGATTCTTCATAGAATAGTACACAAGAATGGTAGGGATTGGCACTTACAAATCAATCCAGCACTATGGGCTTATAGAACAAGCATTCGCACACCTACAGGAGCCACTCCTTTCTCTCTCACCCATGGCGCTGAAGCAATATTGCCTTTAGAAGTCGAGATACCATCCCTTAGAGTCTCACTCAAAGGTTTGATTACAGATGAGGATTACCGCACCATGAGGTTACAGGAACTAGAACTTCTAGATGAGAAGCGTAAGGCTTCCTTTGATCATATGAGAGTGTATCAGAAGCGTATGTCCAAGGCATTCAACAAGAAGGTTCGCCCTAGAGAATTTCAAATAGGTGATCTTATTTTACGCGAGAACCCTAAGAACCAACAAAACAGAGAGCAAAAGGGCAAGTTTGAACCTAACTGGCTTGGACCATATGTCATCACAGCTACTTTTGGTACTGGTGCGTATTTATTGTCAGATCCTGATGGAGAACAGCTCCCTGATCCCATCAACATTGTGCACCTCAAGAAGTTCTATCCTTGATGCCCGTTCTGTCTGGGGGCATCCGTTGTACATACTTATTGATCATGAAAAAATTCCAAAAAAATTGATATATGATGCTAAAAAAAATCCTAAAAAGCATATAAAGTCCTGAAAAAAAATACAAAAAAATCATAATATTCAAAAAAAATTTTTAAAAAAAAGAAAAAAAAAGAAAAAGTGCCTTGGTGAAAACCTAGCAATAGGCGCCTTGGTAGTAAAAAATGAAAAAAAAATTTCAAGTGGTGAAAACCTGGAAACAGGCGCTACTTGAGGCCTTTGCACCCCTATTTGTTAGCATGCGCTCTCGACACTTAGCCACTTCCCATTATGCCTTGACCTTATTTGGCTTAGTCTGGAATTGGTCTTTGTCTTTGTCTAGGGAGCATAACTGTTAGCATTGGTCTTTTAGGTGCGTTTGTCTCTTGGGGCATTTCACAACAGGTATTTTTCAACACCACCCCAAACAGTGTTTTTCAACACTACCCTTGCGTCGAGTGTTTCTTAACACTTATTAGATGTCTTGGCTATAGTCTAAGTATAATGCGATAGTGCTCATGTGTAGATGCGATACTCAGAGTCTGACTCTATGACCAACACACACGCACTTAAACAATCAACTCGATGATGATATGATGACTTTATTTTTCTTTGTGTGCTGTCTATGAGGATTTCTTTGATGAGTGGTCTCTCCCTGAGAAGTTTTCGATGATGCATAGCTAGAAAACTAAGGGAATGAGAACATGTTTTCTTTCTTTATCTGCTTGTGGGTATATTTTGTTTATCCTAACTGTCATGAGCATTTATGCTAGTCCTACTTGACACTATGGATTGACAAGGTATTATCCTTGACTGTTTCGCGAGTGCATGCTTATAGCCATCTTGACCTTTTTATGTTCTGATGCAAGCATAATCTCGCTATAGTAAACTTAGGTAATCTCACTGCACTAGTCATCTTGACCTACATGTCTTTGATGCCTAGGTGGGATTTCCACATTTCTATCTGATAAAGATCATATTCATATCCACATAGTTACGCTAGTGTGTATTGTATGATCTTACGACGCTACCAATAACGCTCGATGATGATAATTAGATGTCTATTGGCTTTGTGACCTTGCAAGTCAACCACTTTCATAGTAGCTTGCATTCTTAGGTTCATCATAGTTTAGTTTTTGCATCTTGCATATGGAAGGAGCTCTCCTTTTCATCCTACGTGGACCTATCAGTCGACTGCGCTCACCTTCTCTCCTTCTTGATCATGTCTTTCGCTCCTTGTCTTTTTCATCTCGAACGTGTTCCTGTTCATCACAAGGGGTTAATCACATCATCATATCTATATCAAAACTGTCATTTTCAAGAAACATAAGTCTATATCATACATATGAGAATTAAACATACATCTATGAGAGAGAACATACATAAGCACATACATAAGCACTTTGAGAAAAATGACAAGATAATATACATAAACTGATACATCCATCACAAGTGAGACAAATACACATGATACATCGAACATCCAGTAATCTCATATACAATGTCATGATATACAATACAATTTGGGATCCCAAAATCTGGATCAACAGTCTCAAAATATGTCTAAAACATCTAAGACCTAACCCTAAGACTCGCTACCACCCTCGTGAGGAGCTCGTGGTGGTGGAGGAGGCATAGCTCTCTTATCGAGTACCACGTCTGATACCCCTGCCCGCTGAGAGTATGATGGTGCCCTCTCACCCTCTGGGACGGCCTACAGATATAACCTGTGATAATAGGCAGCTCTCACTGACTCTCATCGGAGCTCTAGTGCCTCCACCTATGCCATCGCCTCACGGCGTGCTATCTCTGCTCTGAGATCAGCTATCTGCTGATCCCGCTCTGCCCTCAAATCCAGGAGCTGTTGATCTCTCACGGCTATAGTAGTCCGCAGCTGCTGTATCTCTACCTCCTGAGCCTGTATCTGGGCTCTCAGGTCCTCTCCCCCCGTAGGCTGCTCCTGATGTACCTCTGCCTACCGGCGAGCTGGTCTCGCCTCCTCCTCAGGTGTCGCCGATCTCTATCCCCGTGACCGTTTCCGGCCACCTGATCTCGACCCCTCTCCTCTCTCCATCCTCCTCCCTCTCCCCCTCCTGCCATCTCCTCCATCCCCTCCCTCCCCTCCTCCCTCCCCTCCGTCTCCTCCGTCTCCTCCCGGCGCTGGCACCTGTGCATCTGGTACTATAAACTGAGGGAATGGTACCCTCCGCCGCTCTGCTCTGTAGGCTCCATCAGCCCCTGCGTCTGCCACATCTGAGAAATAATCCCAAGGCTCACTCTTGATAGCTGCTATCTCTGCGACAGCCTGCTGATAATCCAGCATGGGTAGCCACCCATGCCCCTCCTCATCCCTAGCCCTAGCATATGTAGTAGTCTCTATCGAGACTTGTTGCTGCCTCCCAAACTGCCGCCACACCCGAGTGATGCAGAATCTCTTTACGATCTCTGCATATCAACCTACCAGTGGCTGACTGCACAGCATGTAGCTCAACTCATCCGCTGCATCCCCCCAAACCTCAACCTCCCTGTACGGCCTCCATGTGAATGAGGCTATCTCATCCAAAATCTGTCGATAATAGGTCACATCCCCAGAATGGGCATGTGATATAAACCCGATGTACCTATAAATGTAGGGGTACCTCCTCTCCCTCGGCTGAACCCTTGGGCGCACCACAGTAATGTGCTCCCATGCCCATACCTGTGCCAGGATGGCACCACATGCCCATGTCCGACCGTCCCTGTAGACGATCTCGTGCAGCTCATGATACATCTCTGCCAAGATCGCAGGCCCCCATGCCATCCGTCAGGGCCTGCCTACCAAGTCTACCAATAACCTGCCCCATCCAAGCGAGAATCCCTTCTGACTACGATCAGTCATCAGGATCTATGAAATGATAAAGGCCACAATGCATGGCACCGGATAATCTCTGCCAAAATCATCAAGCAGTCGCTCCCAGCTGACATGCCTGTCCAGGATAGTCACATCCTGAAACATCTCCTGAATCAATCGACGCCCCTCGGTGGCATCATAGTATACCTGTGACAGCACATAAATCATGTTAATTTTCATTTTTTGGAAACATTACATTTTACATGACTATCTCAAAAACATGATTATACTTACAGGCTCTTTGTGGCATGGAACTCAGAGGATCCTATAGACATCCTCCAGTGTGATGGATGCCTCGCCTGTAGGAAGGTGAAAGGTGTTGTGCTCGCTGTGCCATCTCTCGGCCAGCGCAGTCAACAACCCATGGTCTGCTCGGATATATGGGTACCTCAACAGATACCGGAATCCCATCGCCCTGAGGTCGGCATTGCCCGGATCATCCAGATCTCGGACACACCGTAATCTTGTCACCTTCGGCGCTCTGATGATGAGCACCGAAAAAACCTCCTGCAAGTCAAAACCAAGCCCATTGTTAGCACATATCATGATGGATGTCCAAAAACTCAGTATAAAACATTTTAAAAATGAAACATTGTCTAGACCCATGTCATTTTTGCTCAAAAATGCATTAAAAATCAATATTTTATGCTGGGTGATATTCCTTTTCTAGAGAAGTATCGCACGATACTTCTCCCTATAGTGGGGCGATAAACCTTATATCGCGCGATACTTCACCCAGTATCGTGCGATCTTTCACCCAGTATCGTGCGATACTAGTGTCTAAGGTCGCGCGATACTTCTGGGGCACGCGAAGTATCGCGCGATACTTCTCCCCAAAGTGCGCGATACTTCTAAAGTATCGCGCGATATTTCGCCTAAGAAAAAATTTTGAAATTTAAAATTTGAAAAAACGTGCTATTAAATGCTAAAAATGACCAAAAAGCTCAAGTTTTTCGAAAACATACCAAGGCAGGATAGTGTGGTGGCCGGTTGTGCAACCGGGTGCGCTCGAATCGATGCCTGTGGATGGGAACTCCTGCTTGCTGGGCCATTTTCTCTCTCAAAAGCTCTGAAATTCTCAAATCGCTAAAAGACATGATTCTTGAAAATGACATTTTGACCCCTTTTATAGTCTTTTGACTTTTTGACCTCATTTTCAAAACACCTCAGAATTGCGCAAAAATTGCACCCCTAGCTAATTTCGACGTCTTGGATCCATTTTCAGACTTGAAATCGAAATCCGAGGTCATCTTGATAGTCAAAATCATGTTTCAAAATCTTCCCCCCTTTTGCGCAGTTGGCTGATCTTTTGAGGCCTAATCTTTTAATCTTTGCTGGGGCATCGTCATTCCTTCCTTTTCATGTCTTCCAAACTTCTAGTCTTTCATTCATATTCATTCCATTCCCTCATTTCTCACGTTTGACTGCATCTTTCCAGTCAGGCTGGGGCATGTTCTATTGTCTAATGGTTAACCTATTTGACCCTTACATTCGATTGTGATTTGATCAACCTTATCAATTCGCTGTTCTCCTCTCTACCTGATTTCGATTTCAATTCTGAGGGGGCAGTACTTATGGGATTCTCATCCCCAATTGCTTGATTCTCTTGATTCAGACATCTTTTGTGAGCTTTTGCTCAAATTTGAGATTCTTATCTCTTACTTTGAATGTGATCCCGAATCGACCTCATGATTCAAAGGCCTTTGTTTATGTTTGTCCGGATGTGATCCCGAATCGACCTCATATCTGAGTTGTTTTGTGATCCCAGATCGATCTCACATTGCAACTTCATTCTTTGACTACATGTGTTCCCAAATCGATCACACATTAGTCAAAGAGGGGCAAATGTATGCACCCAAAAATGGTCGCCTAGACTTTGGGCCCCATTTATTCAATTTATCAATCCTGAATCATTTTTATCAATAATCAATATTTTCAACAATATCAATTTCTTAATCAAATCCTAATTTCGATCATATATTAGATTTTTATCCTTGGGCTAACCATTTATCCTAAGTCTTTATTTAATTAAAAGGAATATTTCCTCCCCTTTCAATTAAATAAAAAGCCCCACTTTCCTCTTATCCTAAGTTGCACAAATAAAGCATTATTCATATTTTATAAAAAAGGAAAAAAACACTTTTGTCTCACATGAGGCTCAAAAGTCAACACTTCACTCTCATTGGAGGATACTTGTGCACATGGATTGCTCCTCTTTCAAGCTCCACCGCTGATTAAGACTTTTTGCCTCTTAATCTCCATGGTCCATTTCACCTCATTTCTTATAAAAGGAGAGCTCTCTCCTTCATTTAGATATCCATGTTTTATGCTAATGTTATGCTGTAGGTTTTAGGTGCATTTGAAGTTTGAAGACATTGAAGACTTGTTGCTTTCATCATCTAGTTCATATTTGTTTTCTTAGTTGCATGATCATGGCATCATAGATTAGATTTCCTTTTATGCAATAGAATAGATCTCACATAGCTTAATTAGGGGCTTGAAATCTATTGTACTTCTTTTCATAGCTTAGTTTGCACTTCATTTGATAGATTAGTCTTGCACATTCATACTAGTTGCATTGGCATTGCATTTTTCATTTAGATTCTTGGGGACATTGGCACTCTTGCCCTTGTCTTCACTTGAATCTCTCATTGCATGGTTGACTAGCAAGGTCACATTCTTGTAGCTCTAGCTAAGAGCAAAACTCATAAGTCCTTTGCAACTCCATACATAGAGATCTATGAGCCGCTTTGTGAGGCCTCATTGTTGAGCAACCTTGCAAGTAATGGTTCATAGAAGTGTGGTCATTTTTACACTACACAAACATTACCATTGCATCCTTAGAAATTAGTGAATCCATATAAAATTCATCATTATTACCTCATTTTGGTACATTAACATTACTTTTATTAGAATTCTAATCCAATAATTTGATTTGAAATTATTATAATTTTCTATTTTTTTGATTATATAGATTATTATTTATGGTAAAAAGTGAATGCTATTTTCAAATTGATCATTGATAGGTGCCTTTTTGTGCTAACATTGATTCTTGTCATCAACAACTTCTATCATTAATAGTTTGATTTGCATTTCTTAGATTTGTGATAAGTTGAAAAAATTATTGTTTTTAAATATTTTCTCCTTGTCTTAATATTCTAACCAAAGTAATGATAATTTTGAATTATTATCATAGTAGCTCTGCACATTTGTACTATCATATTGTAAGGAAGTTAAGTAGTAGAATAACTTCCTACACTAATATTGAGGAGAGTGTAATGTAAGAACTTACTCAAATCTTTATAATAGTCACATAAACTTAACAAAATAATATAAAATAATATGCATACTATACCACAGTATTTTACGTGGGGAAAAGCCTTTCAAAAGAAAATCCCCATACTAAAAAAGTTGCCCAATTTATTATTTAGAAATTAATTACATATTACAATATACTTTTTGAGAAATATTCTCTTAGGAGTGTCACCAAACAAAGATCTAGAGATAACCGAATAACTATAAGACTCTTACAAACACCCTCCATCTCATGCACCTTATATAGGAGATACAATACATGAAATCATCAAACAATATTACAAAACCACGGGCTAAAAACCACTTGTAAAGTGGTGTTCATCTTATCTTTAATCAGATATGCCCTATGATGTGTCAATACACACACCAACACACATAAATCCCTTTTACAAGGCATTTATGTGTTCAACACATTTTTACACTTCCTATTTTAGGAGACCCAACTTTTGGGGGCAATAACTTTTGAATTAGGTGTCCAATTAATGAACTATTTGAAGTGTCGAAAAGCTCATGATGTGCTCTATCACCTTTTAAATTACTATATTATTTAGCTACTGTATCATTAAAAAATGGAAGCACTTCCATTTAGGACTGGTTTAGCCTTCTGAGTAAGTGGTCTGGGGTCATGTCAAACGCCTTGAATGGCTCTTTGACTAAGATCTGGCTTTTTCCCCTGTCCTACCCTATTTTCTGCTTAGTTCATACCTAATTCTAGCAACCTGCTTTGATAATTTGAGGTTCTTGACCTCAGGGTCAAGGTCAACCTCGACCCTAACCCAAGGTTTAAATTTCAAAATCTGAAGGTTTTTGGATGTCGTGTTTCAGAAAGTTTTATTTTCCCGCTTCTGGGTCAGCTATTTCAGACTTTGAAATGATAAACTCTTAAATCATATTTAATTTAGGTCCACTTCTAAGGGTATAGGCTTAATGGGAATTTATTTCTCCTATGTCAGCCTCTCTAAAATTTTGTGCCCTAGACTAGTATATAAGGAAGCCTTCTCCTCTCATTTTAATCCTCAATCATCAAGTAAGACATTGAAAAGAAAGTAATCTCTTAAGCATTATCAAGCATCCTTCAACTCAATCAAGGAAGCAATCAAGAATTCAAGCATTCAAACATTCAAGTTCTCCATTGAAGATCAAGGATTCAAGTATTCAAACCTTTGAATGGATTTGGTTCAAGCATTCAAGATTCATCATTCAAACCCTAGATCTATCCATCATGGTGGTGTGATCCTCCAAGATCCTCTGTTCATCTTCAAGATCTATTCACTCTTCCTTCAAGGTGGATTCCAAGCATACAATTGCATATCTATTGAATATCATAGCTTCGTTATTAGATCTACTTCTACTACTTGCTAGCATTTTGTATTTCAATTCTATTTCAAGGGTAATTCCAAAACTGGGGTTTGACCAAGGCAAACCTCTCATCCAAACAACAAAACCCTATTTCTTGTAGGTGCAAGTGCAGAACAATGAATTACAGAGCAGATTCAGACACCCTTTTCAGCAAACTTTTGAGATTCACGAACAGAATTTCCATTGGAGCAGTGCAAGTCAAGGTCGACATAAAGCGGTCAAGGTCAACCTTTATTTGGGTCAAGATTGACCTAGTTTAGAAAAGCAAAATATTTTTGGGTTTTCTCCATCTCTGTGTTTCCGTTCTAGAATCTGATTGCAGAATTCCCAAAAATTCAGTACAAACACTAAAAAATAACATTTTCCAAATCTGCTACCTTTCAAGATAAGTGTTTATGTTTTATATGTCCACAAAATTTTCCAACACACACACACACACACAATTCATAGATATAAAAATATATATCTTTATATATATATTTATATCTTACATTTTGGTGAACCTGCGATAGACAACTCTTTCTTTTTGGTGTTGGATGCTTTACCTCTTTTCCTTAAGATTAGCTTAGATTAGTTTTGTTTTATGCTCTTTCATTATAAAATTCAAAAACACAAAAAAAATCTATATACTCTACAAAATACAAAAATATTTATTGCATTTCATTTACTATGAAGATCTTTAAGATGCTTTGGTGTGTGGCTATTTTCCTTATTATTCTCCTCTTAGCATCTCTTTATAGTACTTATGATGTTTATGAAAGTATCATCCATTTCATTATGTTTGTCACTTGTCATGTTTCACTTGCTTATGCTATTGTGAGATTGAATAATACTAGCCTTCCTACTTTCAAAATTTTCATTAAGGATTTGTGTGGTAGACTTATTACTCTTTTGAATTATGTGAAGAATTTGGTAGATGATACACCATTTCCTAATCTTCCTAATATAATTCCTAATCTTCCTAATCCTAATCCTATCCTTCTTAATACAATTCCTAATATTCTCGTTCCTATTTCTCCATCTGTTATTCCCAGTTCTTCCCACACTTATGATGAGGCTCAAACTATGGTTCATGATGCAGATGTGCAAGAATTCTTTGATTTACCTTCCCCTTCTTATCTGATCCATGATGATATTAAAGGGAAGACAAAACAGACTTCTTCTAAACCTATCCACCTTACATGACATTTTCTCATGATCACTGTAAGCAATCACCTCCTGCAGAAGCTTTACAAGATATGTACACTAAAGGATACAATATGATGTCTAAACAAGGTTATAAGGGTTTAGGGCTTGGTGTTAATGAACACGGTATTAAATATCTGGTTCATTTATCCCTAAACAAGATATGTGTGGTCTTGGCTTTCCGTTATCTCAATTTAAGGTGGTTGATTTTGATCATCGCCCACCTCTTCATGTTCTTCTTCCAACACCTACCTTAGATTACCCTGATACTCCTCAAGATGTGGCTAAGAAGGTGTATGTTCAGTTAATGAATTCTAAGAAAGAAATATTTAAACCTATGCCGAAAGATGCTCTCTCCAAGTACAAGTGTCCTTTTCACTATAGTAATACACATTTACTTGTTGATTGTGTGCATTTCAAGTTGTATGTTAGAGAAAGAGCTACTTTAGGAATTATATCTCACGCTCGTGCGGTTTTACAATTCCTTCATAATTTTGGTACGGGGAATACCCCTCATTCTTCTATAATGTAGATCTTTTATTCTCTTGTCTCTTCACTGGGGGGAAAGAGGTATTTTATCCATTTCTCTAGAATCCATTATGATCTTAGCATGTATTCTATTTTGAGCATAATGATTATTCTTTCTGCATTCTATCCCTATGGTTTTGTATTATGATCATAATCATCCATAGCTCTCTTCTAGTATTCATGATATCTTTTCTAAAAACATTTTTTTTGCAAAGGTATCCCTTGCTTTCATCCTTGGGGGGCAAGGTCTTCCTTCTTTCTATTTGTCTAGGGATTTGCTTTCCTTAGCTTAGTGGCATTTTTGTATTCTTTAACATTATTTCATTATACTAACTAAAGTTTTGGCTATGGATATCCTTTTATGTGAGATGTTTTTGTCCTAGGTCATCACCTCTTCTTTATTTTGTAAATTATGTTCTTTATAAATTCTTTCCTTTGCTTTGGGGTTAGAGTTTGCTTCCCTCATTCTAAGATTCCTCTTTCTCTTGATTGCAGGGGACTTGATGATTGAATCTTTGGTCCCTCTTTTCTTTTCTTTGAAAGATGATATTTTATCTAAATAAATCCTCTACGGTGGTGGTCTTGTTGATAAGATATCTTTCTCATTGAGGATCTTTTTTCCATAAGTGACATATCCTTTTTCACGATTATCTATGCTCTTGGATGTAAGGGTCAATAATCTTCGCTAAGAATATAATGTACATTATTGTTAACATGATATCTCCTTATTGTGTGAAGTAGGTATCATCCTTCTCTTCCTAATCTTGTCTAGTAGGTAGCCATGATAAGGAGGGGGGCATATATAGGGTCTCCCTTATGATATAGTTTTGCAATATGCTAAATCCTCAGAAGGTAACGCACATAAGTTGCTAAATCTTGAAGAGACACACATTTTCAATTTCAAATATGCTAAATCCTCAGAAGGTAACACACATAAGTTGCTAAATTCTAAAGAGACACATTTTCAATTTCAAATACACTAAATCCTTGAAAGGTAATGCACATAAGTTGCTAAATCCTGAAGAGACGTGCATTTTATATTCCATAGTGATACAAGAATGTGGATCTATAGGTATTCCAAAAGCCATCAAAAGATGCATTACAACTAAAAAGTGCAGTCTTTGGGTGAACTATCAGGTTTGGCTACTTGTTGGGCTCTCCCTCCTTGGTGATTCACGGTAAGATGGGCATCTTACTGGGTGAGGTAATCATTTTTATCTTCTCTCTCTTTCCGCTTTCATGCTAGTAGCATTAGATCATGAAGTTATGTTATTTATAGTGTTGCTCTTGTCTTTCTTATGTAATCATTTATACTTTAATGGTAGCTTTCCAAATATGATATTAGTATAGGAAGCATTTCTTAGCAAGGTTTCCTTTACTGGTTGATTTGTGTTTATTTTTGTACTAACCCCTCTTTTTGGTGTCTTTTAGCTTTGTCTTTATTTTCTTTGTTTTCGCACCCTCGTGCATTTGTGTTGGGTTAGAATCCTTGGCCTAGGGGCTCATGTCCTCAACTAGGTGATATTCTACCTCATTGTGATTCACTGGAATCTTTCTTCTCCTTTACCAAGAGTTTGCATTGAGTCCATAATCTTGCTAAAGTGGGGGCTAAATGTATCATCGAAAAATGGAAGAACTTCCATTTAGGACTTATTTACCCTCTGAGTAAGTGGTTTGGGGTCATGTCAAGAGCCTTGAATGGGTCTTTGACTAAGATCTGGCTTTTTCCCCTATCTTGCCCTATTTTTTGCTTATTTCCTACCTAATTCTGGCAACCTGCTCTGAGAATTTGAGGTTCTTGACCTTAGGGTCAAGGTCAACCTTCTGGGTCAGGGTCATCCTCGACCCTGACCCAGGGTTTAAATTTCAAATTTGAAGGTTTCTGGATGTTAGGTTTCAAAAAGTTTTATTTTCCCACTTCCGGGTCAGTTGTTTCGGGCTTCAAAATGATAAATTCTTAGATGATATTTAATTTAAGTCCACTTATAAGGGTATAGGCTTAATGGGAATTTATTTCTCCTATGTCGGCCTCTCTAAAAGTTTGTGCCCTAGACTAGTATATAAGGAAGCCTTCTCCTCTCATTTTAATCCTCAATCATCAAGTAAGACATCTAAAGCAAGCAATCTCTCAAGCATTATCAAGTATCCTTCAAATCAATCAAGGAAGCAATCAAGCATTCAAACATTCAAGTTCTCCATTTAAGATCAAGGATTCAAGCATTCAAGATTCATCATTCAAACCCTAGATCTATACATCATGGTGGTGTGATCTTCCTTCAAGATCCTTTGTTCATCTTCAAGATCTATTCATTCTTCCTTCAAAGTAGATTCCAAGCATACACTCATGGAGGTTTTGATTTATATTTATGGTTATTATTATTGAGTCCAAGCTTTCATATTAATGTACTTGTTTACATTTTAAATACAATTTCATATCTATTAAATATCATAGCTTCGTTATTAGATCTACTTCTACTACTTGCTATCATTTTCCATTTCAATTCTATTTCAAGGTTAATTCTAAAACTGGGGTTTGACCAAGGAAAACCCCTCATTCAAACAATAAAACCCTTTTTTCTTGCAGGTGCAGGTGCAGGTGTAAAATAATGAATTATAGAGCAGATTCGGACACCCTTTTCGACAAACTTTCAAGATCCGTGAATAGAATTTTCGTCTGAGCAGCGCAGGTCAAGGTTGACATAAAGGGGTCAAGGTTGACCTTTAGTTGGGTCAAGGTTGACCTGGTTCAGAAAAGAAAAATATTTATGGGTTTTCTCTGTCTTTGTATTTCCGTTCCAGATCCGATTGAAGAATTTCTAGAAATTTAGTACAGATAACAGAAAATAGCATTTTCCAGATCTACTACCTTTCAAGATAAGTGTTTATGTTTTATATGTCCACAACATTTTCCATCACACACACACACAATTCATAGATATAAAAATATATATCTTTTTTTTTTATATATCTTACAGCTACATTTTTGGCCCATTTTGGAGCCTCTAAATCCTCCAAAATTGAATTCAATTTTTTTTTAATTTCCAAAAACCCAAAAATTTAATACCTTCAAACTTAGACATGATCTTGCAAAGAAAATTTACTAGCATGCTTAGCTAGCCTATCCAAAACTTCGGAGAAAGAATAGGTAAAATTATGCTTAAACAAGAAACTTACTAAAAATTAGTAACCCTATGTAAATGCAAGGTTGAGACATATTTTCCTAACACATATGATGATGTATTATTAAGAAGAGGTAATTTTCCCACATCTCCAACCAAAATCATAAATACACTTGCATAATAATTGAAAATTATTGCTTTCATTGTTATTTAATTCATATTAGCTAAAAATTATTCAACTTGGATATTAAAAAAATAAGTCTACAAGTCCTAAAATGTATAAAATTATTATTATTATTAAAATATTACTATAAAGTTTATATGTAGATGCACAAAGCAATGCATAAAAAATAAAATTAACAAACTATATTAATATTAAATTTACTTGGAGGAACCCTTCTCCAGAAACAAAAGACAACACCAAGTATTTTTAATGTAGGAATCAATACTTGGTGGGACTTGTAACTCAAGTCTTAACAAAGTATTTATTAATCTTTACAAATATGATTAGAAATGTAGGACACACTAAATTTTTATTTCAAAATATGTAATACACCAAATAGAATATGAAAAATAATGTGTACCCTACTTTGTTCTACTCTACTCTATATCTATTTCTCTACCTTGTATGATCTTCTTTGATATGTTTCACTTTGTGGTGTATAGTCTAATCTACTATATATGTCTTATTATGCATTATATGTTCTACTCTACTTTGTTATGTTTTTCCCTAATCTATGTTGTATGCTTTGATTTACTCTATATGCATTTATTTTCTTTATATGTACTCCATTCTACATGCCTTTATCAACTAGTGTTCTCTATATTCCCTAATCTATAGGTTATTGTATAGTGGGAAAAAGGAAACAATGTAAAGAAAAAGATCTATTCTCCTTTTCAAGATTGCACATTCACAAGGAAGATGTCTCAATAGGCTAGGAAGGTCTCAAGCGTTAAATGGGTCAATAATCATTCACTAAATATGTATAATTGAAATGGGAAATGATAATAAGATAAAAAGTGTTGATTAGCAAAAATATATATGCAATTGGCATCAAAATAAGAGATATGTTGTTTCAGATTTGAATATCAAATAGATATAATTCTAAAAATACCTATAAATGCATATTTGAGACCTGCAAACTGTAACCTGGCTCCCTGCCAAATCTGAGATAGATCTTGAGGGCACATATTTCCAAATTCTCTCTATACGTAGGTATAGATCACCAAACTCTTTATGTAACCTAAGTTTTAGCCTCAAATTTACATGGGTTCTTTGACAGTTCTTATTCTTTTTGAATTTTTCCTAACAGCTCCGCAAAATGTTCCTGACACAGGAAAAATGAGGAAGAAGGTTGGATAGAGGGGTTTGCCTCAGTCAAACCCTAATTTAGGAATCAACCTTGGAATGAAATAAAATAAAGAAAAGTGTGATGTCATGTAGAAGAGGCTAGATCTAGAAAATGAAGTATATCATACCTTAGCAGCACAAATGCTTATTTGAATATGATCAAGTATGTTGATGCAATAGCTTTGACTAAACACAAAAACATAGAAGGAAATCATGAAAGAAAAAACCACAAGGAATAAATATTGTAATTCACCACAATGTTCGATTGAGAGAGAGAGAGAGAAGAAGACTTGAAGAGGTAGGTGAATCTTCTTCCTTAATAGGAAACTCCTTTTCTTGGCCTCCAATTGGGAGAGGAAGATAAATATATAGAGAGAAACATTTTGAATGCTTGTGAAGAATGTTATATCTTTAATGCTTGAACTTGATTGCTTGATAACTCTTGAACTTGATTTGCTTCCTTGCAATTGATAGATTGATTGCTTGATTGTTGGAATAATTTGACAATAATGGATGCACTTGATTATGATCATGGATTATGGATCACCAAAATTAGAAGGGATAGGGTGTTTATATACATCTCACATCATTTCATGGATTAAAAATCAAGCGGGTCGACCATGGGACTATATTTCCCACCAAAACTTTAGCATAGATCTCTGGGCCAAATTTGGGCATAAACATGTAGGGACAAAACACCAAAACTTCTATGTTATAGGGTAAAAAATTCCAAAATTGTTATGTACATGGGAGAATATTCCCAAATTCAGGTAGGGTGCCAA
Organism: Chamaecyparis obtusa; assembly: GCA_027943335.1. NCBI lineage: Eukaryota > Viridiplantae > Streptophyta > Pinopsida > Cupressales > Cupressaceae > Chamaecyparis > Chamaecyparis obtusa. Next base: position 51,280 of record BSBK01001840.1, on the reverse strand, counting down.
GAAAATAGGGTAGGTGTGAGATTTCTAAGTACAAATCATTCTAAGGTCTGAACAGGTCATGAAGGCCACAAATAGGGATATAGGACCTAGGTGATTAAATGAATTATATAATTAGAGGAAAAATAGAAGATCACACTTACAAATAAGAGCTTACCTAGATTTTTCGCAAGATGAAAATGATAGGGGACTCATATTTGAATTTAGGTATCCATTAAGTGTCATATGAGGTCCTATTATAGAAAGCACACTAAGGTGGGCACAAAATAGTCCTTAAAATGTACACAAATTAGGTACTTACAATTTAGGATGGTAAATTTATCCCCCACTTTAGTGAGAGTATGAGACAAACTCATGCTCACAATAAAGGAAGATGGGAGAGAATAGAGGAATGAGGGGGAGAAAAGTGATCATGGGTGAATTGCAAAGAGATAAGACATCACTAAGTTCAAAGATACAATCCCCAAAACAAAGGATACCAAATCAAATATCCATGCACAAGGGTACACAAACAAAAAAATTGATAGAACAAAGACAAAAAACATAAAACATAAAAAGGGGTTAGTACTAAAAACAAAAACTCCAAATCAACTAGTAGAATAGACCTCGATCAAGAAATGTATCAAACACTAATATAATGTTTGGAAAGCTATTGCAAGAGCATAAGTGACCACATGGAAAGAGAAAGAGAATCGGTAAATATGAAACAAAACTCCATGATCTAACCCACTAGCATAGCTATGAGAGCATGGAAATAAAAGAGAGACCATGAATCCAATAGGCTAGCAAGTTGTGTTATGTTAGGTGATCCATGGAAGAAGAAGAGAAGGATAAGAGTATAAATTATATCAAGTTGTGTTATGCTATTTCCACTCATCCATAAGAGAAGATAAGGGAGAATTGATGGTCTAGAAAGTTGTGTTATGTTAGTCAATTCTACCTTGATTTTTTTAATGTACGAAGGTGACTTTGAAATTTTGAGCTTAGGGGTGGCTTAAAAAAATTTTGCACACAAGGGCGACTTATGGGATTAGTCTTATATAAATTATTATCTCCATGTGGATCCATAAAAATTATTAGTCCTAAGTAAAGTTTTGTCTCCTTAAGGATCAAAAACACGATCAGTCCTAAGGAAAGTATTATCTCCTTAGGGATCAATAAACAAATATGCATAATATACAAGGAGGAAGTGTGTATGCCCCTTACTCCTTATGATGGTGACATAGTAATATGGTGACATCATAAGGAGAAGATAATAAGGATACCTACTTCCAAAAACAAGGAGATATACTTAAAAAAATAATGTATGTTCATTCCCTTAACAAAGAGTGAATACTCTTATTAGCCAAGGGAATAGATAATCATGAAAGGATATATGTAAGTAGGAAGAGAACATTGAAAGGAAGAGATCTTGGATACAATATGTATAACTTACATAGTAGATCTTGAGAAAAGACTGGTCACATCTTCAAGACAAATAGGGGAAGAGAACAAGAATGCACCCTTTCAGCCACCTATTGCTAGGTGAAAAAGGGATTCTTGATGAAGGATATCATAATTTAAACCCCAAATTAATGGAATTGTTTAGGATGAACATAATTTTTCAAATACGAAAGAGGTTATGATCAAGGATGCACACCTCTTGTATAAGAGAGAATCCTAAATTAAAACAACACAATTCCTTATAAGAAATGAATGTTACGTAGTAAACAAATGTCACTACACTAAATAAAGTAGATCCTTAGAAGGAAAAATGAAAAGGAAGATTGACATTTATAACCTTGCCCCCCAAGTTTGAAGGTAAGAGAAAATGTAATACATTGTACACCGTAAGTGATGGATATTTTATAATCATAGACATGCACATTTGAAGAAAAAATAAGTTATAAAGTAGGATGTAAATATCCTAAAAAATAGAAGATCATAATGTAAAATAAACACATTTATGCAAGAAAGGACATCATATTATAAGATAAACAAATTAAAAAAGGGATAATGAAGGATTTGCAAAAGAAAACAATATCTAGTCCTAAATGGAAGATCATTTTGTGATAGACATACCCTTTGAGGCATAAAATAGATTGTTTATCCAAGAGGTAAATGTCTCATGTGAAACAAAGAATCTCATGCCAAAAATAATGTATCATCATGAAATATTACAAATACATAAAGAGGAAATGAAGAGAGAGATGGAAGGATGAGGGGTCTCAAAAGGTACATTACTGATAATTTCTTTAATTGCTTGATTTGCAATAACAAACTCATATATTGTTACATCTTTGTTGGTAGCATCTTGAGGTTATTGTTTATCTTCATCATCATCAATCATGGGTTCATCTTCTTTCTCCAATTATTTCTTCATGATGCCCAGAGTCTCTCTATAAACTGTCTAAGATTCACATATTATTATTCTACATACTCTACTCCTTGTTTTGAATTTAGGCCTTAGAAATGCAACTGTACTCTTCACAAATTCAACTAGTAATTCAAGTTCTAGCTCTACCAAAGCTTGTTCCAACATCTCTTTATCTAGTTTTAGGACATACCTCCACCTAGCATCAATCTTCTTGAATAATGTATCAGGTATCATCTTATGTAGCTCACTGGGTCCTCTGCAGAATTTGTGCATGTTGTATATAAAAACTTCTTCAATCTTTTGTTTATCCTCTTCATTAAATTTTTCATACCATCCACTTGGCCCAGTGACGCTTCTATATTCTCTTATTTCTTTAGCTATGTTGTATGTTGTATTAGATCTCCTAGTCACCAATTTGACTAATTTCTCAACTGTCATGCCAACAACCTTTGAATTCTTACGACTCGCCCTTAATTCTTCTTGGTATTTATCTGATTCAGTTTTGGATTCTTCTCCCTTTACTATATCTTTATTACTCCTCTTGCCTTTTGAATCTTTATACCCATGGGTTGTTTCCTTCTTTCTCTTATAAGTCCTATGATTAATTACATGTGATTTTACCTTTTCCTTTTCCTTAATCATTGATGCTTCAGGCTATGATGATGTTTTCCTCTTTGATTGTGGTCTAGTAACAAGAGAAGGAGTTTCTATTTTCATCGCAAAACTTCTCATTTGTCTCCCTTTTTTCTTACTAGTTGTAGAAGATACAACCTCTACCTCTACTTCTTCAGCACTAGTACCAGAAGTACCAACTTTATTACTTATACACTTCTGCCTGATTTCATATGTCATATCCTTATTAAAGCCACTCTTCTTGGATAGTTCATCAACTCTTTTCCTTACTCTTCTTTCTATCACTGGTTCCATTTGTTGTGAGTCAATTTTTAGAAATTTTTCTTCATAGGTACCAAACCTAGGGGTACTTTCATCAATCAGTTTCGATAATAACTCATTGGAATGAAGTGATACACTATCACCATCTAACTCATATCCCATCGGTAAGGACCAAGAGGTTCTTGGTTTTACCGCTTGCATCAAATGTATATTTGTACTCACAATGAAACATATGTCTTCTTTATACTTTTCCACTATACCAGTTGGGATCCTTTCCATCTCGTGCATTCATTTTTGAAAGTCTTTGAAATAACCCCACATGACACTACTAAAGTTATTTCCTAACATTATTATGCACCCATTAATCTACACTACTACCAGTTTATCGGTTGACCATTGAACATAACCGATAATAGGGAAATGATTTTCCAGGTAGAAAAATATACATATCAATACAGAACCATACTTGAAAATTTTCTTTTTGTCCTTCTTTATCCACTCCATATTAATAAATAATTTACTCCTCATGACCTCACATAGGTCGTACTATGCATTATCCTTCACCATCCGGTATGCAGCATGAATTCCTCCACCAGGTGAACTGTTCAATCGACTCGATTGATATACCTTAGAACCGATTACCATTGACACAAAATTGAACTCTATGTCTTCAATATCATTGATCATCATGGCCCTATGATCTTGTCTTGACTTATTCAAATGAGTAACCTCATCTGTTGGTATTGTCCTTAGAGCAAGTAAGCCACTAGTCATGTATAAACCAATTATTGTATGAATTAACTCCTTGGTAATCTTATGTGGCCTATCCAACTAGATAAACTGATCATGAACTCGACTCAATACATATATGATCCACTTAGTCTCAAAAACATCAGGTAGGTCAACAATATAGGTAAAGCCCTTGTCGGTCAAATATTTGTGTTCATACTTCAATCCCAATTTATCACATAGTTCAGTGTAAGCCTTGAATATAGAATTCAAACCAATATCTTCAACCTTACAATGGATAAATGATTGTATGTATTCATTCAATAATACACCATGAGGAATTGAAGACAAAGTGCCTATCGGATCATTATCTACCACATTCATAGGATACAATTTGAAAACAAGCCTCAATTCCTCAGTAATTTTGAAACCAACATTGGAGTGTCCAGAATTCCAACACTGATTTTATTCATGAAACACATAATAGAACCTTTTCAACTAAGAGAAATACTTCTTTTTTCATTGGTTGGGGTTCTTCAAACACCACTTCAATCTTGGCACAAGATCACAACTATCGATCACAATCACTCAAATCACCTTATAATCACTTGAAAGTGCACAACTCAGCTCATAGAAAGCAAAGTGACAAATGAATTTCATTTTTCAACTTTTATAATGTTACATTCACAAGAAATAATCAAATAGTACCTTTTACCATTTGCAACTAGTTAGAACATCAAATAGTCACTTTTCCATAAGAATCATTATATGGTCGCATAAAATCATATGAAATACAAGATTCTTCAATAAATTCATCTAAAAACATCAATAGGCATCTGAATATGCTGATAAAACTTACCACATACACATCTTAGGGGATCAGTTATATATCTTACTTGATTTTCTCTCCCTAAGTCAATAGCATTGACTTAGTCAGATGAAGGATTATCCACATTACCTAGTGTTGTGGAGTTCTCTTTCAATTCGAAAGTATTGAGTACACATTTCTTAGCCCATGTTTATTTCATCTTATTTATGATTCTTTCAACATCTACAATGTTCTTGTCTTTATCATTATTAGGCCTATTCACTAGTTGAACTTCATTGTCCTTCTTCTTAGCTCTACAAGATCTAGAAAGATGTCCAATCTTGTTGCAATAGTAACACACCATACTCGTCTGTCTCCATGGCCCAACATTTCCTCTAATAGTTATCATCCTATAATTGACTTCTATATGTCCATAATTGTGGCAGATAAAATAGGTAACATCCAATCCGTTGTCTTGAAGATTAGGTTTCAACCAGTTGGGGTTGTATGGCCTCTGATTGTTGATTCTTGTCCTACACTCATTATCCTTATGACCATACTTGTTACAATGATAAAAATTACCGTGAAAAACATTCTATGTAGAATTGTATCCTCCAAATCTACCATAGAACTCTCTAGATCTAGCAATAGGTGCATTAGGTCTATTAGGTCCAATAGGTTTATACCTACATACATTAGCAGTATGACCTTGTGAAAATTGAAACATACCAGTTTGTAATTCCTCTTACTAGATTTGGTGTTGTTCACCTTAGGTGCTAATTTTTCTTCCTTTGCATCAATCTTCTCAGTACCAGACAACTCATTGACTTCAAAATTTGAAAACCCTAAACCTTGTTTTTCATTATTTATCCTTTGGTTTGAGAGTTGTTAATTCAATTTAGCAGAACCCTTATTGAACTTATCCAATAGATTGGTGGTTTCTTTTATTTTTCCTTTCATATTTTCATTTTCATTCATCATACTAGTATTTTCTAGACTTGTATCATGTAGTTGTTCATTCAAAATAGTAACTTTTTGTTCAGATCTAAATAGTTCTTCCATATTTTATTTTAAGGTGTCATCTTTGGATTTGAGATCATCATTTGTAGCCTTCTTAGCTTCATCATCCATTCTCTTATCTTCAATCTCCCGACCCATTCTGATTCCAAAGTTCTCCAACTCCCTTTGCATGTTTTTATTCTATTACTTCATCTTGTATGTCTCCTTATGCATATCTTTGTTGTCCTTAAGTAACTCCTCATTCTCTTGAGATAAGGCTTCTAGGTTTTCTTCAAATTCCTTAGATCCACTTTGTTTATATAGGTTTTCAATTAGGTCTTGACTATCTTTCAATAGTTGAACCAGTTCTTTTCTTTTAGTCCTAGAGTTCTTCACCTGCTCTTTGAGTTTCTCAATCGTGTCTTCTACCTCTGCAAGTTGTCTTCTATATGATTCCATGTCTTCCTCAAGGATCTCTCCCAAGCTGTTAGGCTTCTTCAAGGAAAATATTCTCTGATATCAATTATTAGATATAGAAGACACTAAGAGGGGGGGTGAATCAGTGTGGACAAGAAAAGAACTAATTCAACCAATAAACTAATTATGATTTTAAACAACTTCCATACAATCACACATGCAATATAAGTAAAACAAATTTAAACATCCAAAAATCATAACATATAACACCACATTTTTTATCATGGAAACCCTTGTTAAAGGGTGAAAACTATGATGGGGATGGTGCCCATGAATCCCTTCAACTGTAGTAAAAAGATTTTCCCTATTAGGAGCTTACAATACCCGCTTAGGGTTCCACTTGATTAGAAGTGACTAGTACCTGTTATAATTCTTAGGCACTGAGAGGGGGGGTGAATCAGTGCAACCCAATTATAAACTAACTCAACCACCTATCTGAATAACTTCAATAATAACTTGTAAATCACAAAGTATAAAAGTAAATAAGTAAAAGTAAACAAAATCAAACATCCACAAAATTATCACACGTGACACAATGATTTTTGTGGGGAAACCCTTGGTTAGAGGGAAAAACCATGGTGGGGATGACACCCACAAGCTCACTACTTTAGTAAAATGAGTTTCCCCTTTTAGGAGCTTGGAATCACCCTTTTTGAGGGTTCACCCTGTAAGGATTAATTAGTACCTTGTTAGAAGTACAATCAGATCTGCTAAGATCTACTTTGTGAAATGATTTCAAGACTCTGTTAAGAGCTCACCCAATTAAAGGATTTGCAATGAGAACCTATTAAATTTCACTCAGTTAAGGGATTTTCTTTCTATAACTACTAGAGAACAACAAGTTACGTGATTTGAATGTAGCACTGACTGCTTGATAGATCTAATCCTTTATCTACTCTCTGTATCTACTCACAACTCTGACTTTGTCAAATCTTTTATTGTAACCTTAATTCTTTCACAATAACATCAATCTTCTTATTTCAATATCATCATCTTTTCAATATGAGCAGTATCACATATATATATACATACACTTATAGCATCAACTTCATAAAATTAAATATTTTCCCATCAAAATGATAAACTTGATGTAAAACACATTTCCCTATAACTGCGTTGGGTTTCAGTAAGATCTTCATTTTAATTCTCCAAAATAGTCAAACACATTTTGACTTCTCTAATGCACCGCTTTAAATATTCCCTATATAGTAGCATCGATCCCAAAAATAACACTTTATCAATTTTAAAACTATTATTACACATCATCATAAAAATAAGTATCATCGCAACCACTAAACCACTTACCAACCTGGAATCTTCCAACTGATGCTCAAGAATGCAAGTGTTCTTTCACATCTGAATGACTATGAAAGCAAAGTCTCTTTCATCAATCAACCAAATGAGTTGTAGTTAGAAAAACACTATATTATGACCATGTTGATACTATATGTATGACCATACCTTGTGATTATTCATCTTTCATGATTATTTCAAAGTGGTGACCTATTTATGTGTCGATCTTCTGGACTTAACCAATTTCTAGCATTATCAATTTCTTAACTTGTACAATGATTTCCTTTTGCACTTTACTGATTATGATACATGACCGATCAGAATTAGTTTCCATCAATGAAAACCAAACCAATTATTACCTATGAATGCAAACAATATGCATTACCATGTCGACTCATAATGCCAATAGTACCCTGTTAGAAGTACCAAAAGACCTGCTAAGATCTACCTCGCTAGAGTATTTAAAAATCCAATTAAGAAGTCACCATGTTAAAGAATTTAACAATAAGACCTATTAATGTCCACCATGTTAAAGAATTTAATTTTCTGCAATAGTTAGGCATACAACAATAACTTGATCTGGAAATAAAATCTCCTTTTCTTAATCAGATCCTTTGTAATCTCTAAATTTTGGCACACTACATTCCCTCTGTCTCTAATCACAACACCAAAATTTATGATCGCAACCCTTTAAGTCAAATGATTTAGTCCACCTTTATACTAGTGTTCTTAAGTCATTTAAGACTTAGAAAATGTTTTACAAGTTGGCCCACCAAATTGACTAAACTCATAGAAAACCACACCAATCGTACCTAATATGTCATCCAAAAATATATTAACATGTCGACCCAAAAATCAACCACCTTGATCATCTAATCAACATGAACCAATCATTAACACAATTGGTTGACACTAAACTCATCACCAAAATGGTAACCCACCCAAAACATTGAGTTAATGGTTGCGGTTGTAGAATTATACTTCTTTGACCTTGGTAAACCACCATCAATGATCTCATCTCCAAAAGTGTCCTCCAAGTCGATCGCTACTCAAAACATTCTCTAATACTATCTTCTTGTTCACCAGTCAAAACACTTAGCTAAAACTACCTTTTCCTATCCAATAGGTCAATCGGTATCTGCAACCTATTCACTAATTCTGATAGAATGATAGAATTTCCATCAATGACAAACTCCAAAATATCAAACTCTGTAATCCAGCTTCAAAATCCATCATAATGCCAATAGAAAGATCCTAAACAAACAAATCCATTTATGGGAGGACATCATATTATAAAATATTTAACCAACAAAGATATAATGGATTATGTGAAAGGAGAAAATAGATTAGATAAAGAGACCTTTCCCCCCAATAAGGAAACAAGTAACACAACCTATTATGGTGCTCATAATGCACATTATGAAAAGAAAAGAGATCTCAATTATGTAAGATACTAAATTTACATAATGGAGAGAAACATAATAAGAGAAAAGAGATGCTAAGGTATGTCTTTGATATCGAGAAAAAGCATAAGACCCATTGTTAAAGAAAGAAGGGATCTATCTACCAAATTTTGAGAAAAATATCTAAATTCAATACAATCAGAAAGAGAATGTTTATTGTTATGATGAAAAAGACATAAATATTCATGATTAATAGGTCTTTGATTTTTTGGAAATGTCTGTAAGGAAAGTGAATTTTAGGATCATTGAAAAACCCCATAATACGTAATAATAATCATGCCATGGCTTCTCCTAGGAATAGTATATTCGAACTAAGTATCATTTTCCCTATCATGAAGTGCATTTAAATTGTCAATCCAGGGATGTATACTTGAAATGGGACAACATTGTTTGTGCACTAAGTCTCTCATGGAGTCATTTTGCTTAAGTTACAGGAAGGAAAATACATGAAAGAAACCTACACTATTGCTCCAGGAAAGTAAACACACACATATACTAATGAAAATGGTGCTGACAACTATAACTTCAATTCTAATCTATTATGTCAATCCAAAGCATTCACAATGATTATTGTTGCAAGTGTTGCAAGAATATACACATTGTATAGTGTTATAGGAAAGAACAATGAACTCTACGTGAACATCTATTGTAAATGCTCAAACAACTTAATCTAATCTACTCTAATCCACCTTCCAAGTGGGCCCCCTTGGTCATCTTCTGCTAGCTACCAACATAGAATAGAACTCAAAATCACTTCTTCATTGTATTTTCATAAAATTGATTACATTATCATAAGACAAGACATGAAACTGGAAAAGTCACTTTGCTTCAAACTATATCAATAATACAACCATCTGACTAACTTTCTATCTAACCATCATCTCCCTTTATATAGAGGATCGATGTTTATTTGAACATAAAAGATAATTTATAACTAATTCACACCATAAAGAAAGGAAAGTAGAATAATCCATGATAGAATGACATAAAGGTTTCATAACCGCTTTAATAGAACATTTATCATAGAGAAAATATAGCATAAGTGTGTTCCTATATTTCCTAGAATGGTTCTTCCTTCAATTTATCAGGCATGTCTCGTGGTACCATAATGACTTTCTGTCATCATGACTGAGTCTTCCTCGCTCTTCATAAATGCACGTTGATCCATTCATTAATCATTCCTCTTTCCCTGGCAAGTTAGTAGCATATACATATCTTCAAGTATTTAACCATTCAACTAATCCAAATATTAGAACACATGTTCAAACAACTATATGAAATACTATAATATATGTATAATATTTGGCAAAGTATATCAACTATTATCTACCCATGGGTTTTTTTGGTTAGACTGTACTTATAACATGTTCATAAGTTCAAATACTGAAAATGCATAACAAGTGTTTGGAAATGTTTGAAATAGAGCATAAAAGTATCATAAAACAAAGACAAATTATTGACCCATCATTTTCCCCCTACAAGCATAATCCTTGTCCTCAAGCATTGCATTTCTTAGCTATTCCTCAAAATTCCCCAACTTCAATATTTCCTCTTCTCTTGCTCTTGAAAGTATAATAAAATCCTTTGGTCTTCTCCTAGTAGTCCACCCTGTAATCTTCTTGAAGTTGATCTATCTTAGTAGCATTAACATCATACAAAGGCCACATGAGCATTGGTGGCTAAAATGTCAGAGGACACCAGAGCTCACATCAAATCTTCCTCCCCAATTACATATACTTGGGTGCCCTATTTATGGATGCTTCAAGGTTTAGGGGGCTATGTGGCTCTAATTTCTTGAAAGCCTCTGAGAACCTGTTCCATCTATTTCTAACACTTGCTAGGGCTCATTGGAAGATAAAATAGGGCATTCATTGATACTCTTTGTAAAATTTCTCTCTAACAACAAAAGTTATATCCTGGGTTTCTTCTTTTATCTTTCCATAAGTGAGATTTAACCAGTCCCTCAGTAAAACATCAGGCTTACTACTTTCAGCCCTTAAAGGTGACTTTTCTTATCTCTCTTGATCTCTGTAAGAATCTAATTGTCTGTCATAATTGGTCTCATTGTGCATCCATGACATTAGAGCTTTTAGATGTATATCTCTAATATAAAGTAGAGGATTCCAATCAGTTTCTTTGAGAATAATAAAATTATGGAGGTAGAGTTCACAAAGTAGATTTTGTTGACAGGAAGGAAGGGATTGGTATAGACCATATAATTCTTGAGTTGTCTTAAACTCTGACTCTTTATCTTCAATGGCCATCATTAACTAAAACAAAATAAATTGTTCTTTTAAACATATTGCATAAACCCTGGGAGGAGGCCTACAGGAAATGATTTGATTGGCCAACTTTAAAGCATGGTCCATTTTTTGCTTCTTCATTTGCATTTATTCTTTCAAATCTTCTATTTCCTCCCTTTGGTCATCAATTTATTTTTGCATTTTATTTATTTCTTCTTTCCAAAGAGTCCTTTTAAAAATACAGACTAAGTATACAAATGGAAAAGAATATACTAAAGAGTAGGTGGGCCAAAATTTATGAGTGGAGGCTTCTTCTTTTCACTGCAAGTTTGCTTTAATAATCAGTTAACCAAGTTCTTTTGAAGGGCACAATAGCATTTCTGAAAAAAGAGTGAGCTGATGCCTGAGCCAATTGGGTTCTTCTTGCTTGTCTTCCTGAACTATTTGATGCATTTCCTCAGGGTCACTTTGTTGTTGAGGTGGCTCCTGGTAAGTACTTTCAAGCTGATTATTGAGTAATTCATTCAAATTTTGGGAATTATCTGGAACATTTTTTGATGTTGGAGGACTATCATAAATATCATCTATGTGAGGTTCAGTGGCAGGTTGTTCTAATGAGATAGATTGGCCATCTGGAGGAATATGTGGCATTTTCCCTCTTATTCAAGATCTTCTTTGTAAAGGAGTCTTTGTAACCTATATTGTTCTCTTTCTAACAGTTTTCTTCAGTCTCTCTACTGAAGGAGTGGTTTTTGTAGGAACCGGCTTCTTTTCCTTATTCTTAGAAACTGTAGGGTTTTGGGTTTGATTTTCATCCTAAGGAACTGAAGTTCCTTCAGCAATTTTTATTTTCCCTTTCTTTTGAGTAGAGATGGATACATTTTCCTCTAGATTAGGGAGAGGTTCAGCTTCCCTAATATTTTCAAGCTCTACTCCTTGGCTGGTTGTTTCAGCAGTTGGTTCAGAGGGAATATCACTCTCGTGGACTGGTTGTTCAACAGGGTCATTCTGGGGATGCAAAGTCTTGATTTGAATAAATGCATCCCAAGTTAAGGGAGATACATCCTTCGGTGACCTCTCAATAAGAAATTTAATCAGAGCATGGTAAGTAACATAATATTTTTTTCCTTTTTGGGTTTCTTCGGCACCAATACTCAACATATTATAGAGAAAATTTGGAACATTGACTAGAGAATTATGCCTAACATAACTAAGAAAATTAAAATGATGTGCATGTAAATGAGAAAACATTCCTTCACAAGTGAGGTACCTTATAATATGCATTGCTAACTCATGAAATGGGGAAGGAAGGGACACACACTTGCAGCCTTTCTTTTTCAACTCCAATGGAGGGTCTACGAGTAGTGTAAATTGGGCCTGAGATGACCTAGCATCATGTTCATTAGGATAATACTCACTAATTGCAGGCAACCCAATTACTTATTCTATGTGTTCCTCTGTTGCCAAAACTGTCAAGCCCCACACATTTTCTTCTCCTTCCTCAAAGGTATTCATGAATTGGGTTGCTACCTCCTCATCAAATTCCATTGATTTTAGGAAATATCCAAGCCACCCACAAGCATGAAATCTCTAGACTGCTTCTACATATGTAAGCAAAATGGTGTGAACCATTGGTTCATGGAGCATTAACTATCCGCCCATTGTTCCAAATGCTTTCTCCAAATTCTTTTTGCAATTTTCCAATTATAATTTTCTCTACTCTTTCTGAAATTCCCCGATTCCCTAATCTTCTCTATAATCCCCTAAAATTTAGCTCCTAATTGCACCTTTAACTATGAATTCCCTTGCAATCTCTATGTTACATTTTTTAAAATTATAATAATGGTGCTTACGACAAGGAATTATAGTTTTAAATGCAATTAATTTTCACATAACTTGATTATGTCATTTTAGGGTTACATCGAGTCAAAAATCAGAGATAATTTGGAAATTGAGGCATGACACTTGTGTGAAACATAAAGGACTTAATAAAATAGAATATAAGTACAGATTTGAAAAGACAAGAAATCTCATAAGGAATGATGAGTATGACAATAGTGACTTAGAAAATTAATACACTTCCCTACCCCCTACGTAATTAAGACAAGTGTCCACACTTGTCATACTAAGCTCATGAGGTAGGAAACTGGTGTAATGCCATATTATAAATAATTGTAGTATTAAATATAGTAATCTAAATGTATGAACTAAATGTGGAAAATATTGAATTGTTATACATGTTATTATGATTTGACTTGCGTGAGAGGGTGACAGGAATTGAGAACTTCATCAAAGGAATTGGTTCTGAGAATGACCACATCGACTGATATGGCAATTATTGAAAGCAAACAAAATATAAATGTGATGATGTGGATAATGGGTGGATGGAAGGTAGAGAAATGGAGTGGGATGGAAAGAAGAATTTAGAAAATTAATGGAGAAAGAAACTTCATTGAAAATGAAGTGTTTATTATGAGCATACCTGAAGAATTTAGGGTGAAGCTATAGGAAGAAGGTTGGCACCTTCTGCTATGGAAAGTACTACCTTTTGTGATTCTGGAGTATCGTCACAAAATTGCTACAGGAAATGATCTTTGGTTTGTAGCTGATGGTATAGATGAAGTTGATGACCATTTACCGGTAGCTTGAAATGAATAGGATCAATGGTGGATAATTGGACTGCTCCTTTGTTGAAGACATAGTCAATTTGTAGGGTCCTAACCACTGTGTTTGTAACTTGTTGGGTATTTCTTGAAATCGTGAATCAAATAGAAATGCCCAATCACTGACTGAGAGGCGTGTGTTATTTATCTATGAGCCATGCCACTTCTTCCTCTATTTTTGGACTATCTCTATTCTCTCCAAGATAGATTTTCTCATCTCATCCAAATATTTGAGGTGGAGAAGATGGTCTCGTTGTGTTACAGGAAGATCAATATTGAGCTTCAGGGAAGTGTGTAATGTTTTATGTTCAAATTAAATGGGAAACATTGCTATTTTTCCATAAAACATTTCAAAAGGAATGAATCATGTTATTGTCTTCCATGTTGTTCTGTAAGCCCATATTGTTTTTGGAAGGTGTCTGCTCCAATCTCAATGATGTAGTTGAACTATTTTGGTAAGAATGGCTTCAATTTCTCTATTTTTAACTTATGCTTGACCATTTTCTTGAGGATGGTAGGGATTGGACTTTTTGTGTCTAATATTATACTCATTCATAAGCGTTGTGATCAAGGTTGATGTGAATTGTGTCCCTTGATCTTTCACTAGCTCTTTGGGCACACCATAGCAGGTAAATATTTTTTCATATAGGAACTTTGTTATCACGTGCATGCTTCATTGCTTTAACTTCAACCCATTTGGTGATATAGTCTATGCAAACTAGAATGTATGATTTTCCATTAGATGGTGGGTCAATAGGACCAATAAAATGCATGCCCCATTTATCAAATGGTGTGACCACCACTTGTGGATTTAGAGGCATTTCATCTATCTTTGTAGGATGACCCATCCATTGACATTTATCACATTTCTTGGTATAGTTTGTTGCATCCTTGTGAAGTGTAGGCCAGTAATAACCTATTGTCAATATTTTCATAGATGTCCTTTTAGCTGCAAAGTGTCTACCACAAGGCTCATCATGACAAGCATGAAGGATGTCATAAGTCTCATCCCCACATACACATATGCACATAACTTGGTCTGAACTAGTATAAAACAATATGTTATCAATCCAAGAAAATTGAAAACTTTTCTCAACGAGCAGTTTTCTTTCCTTAGGAGAAAAATGTGTAGGCATCTTGTCAACTGCAAGGTAATTAGCTATATCAGCATACCATGGGCTTTTGACAACAATATGAAACAAATGTTCATCAAGGAATCTATCATTAATCACAGAAGTGTCAGTGTCATCATTCTAGAGCCTTGATAAATACTCAGCCACAACATTAGCTCTACCTAGCTTGTCAATGATAGTTAGATCAAATTCTTGTAACAACAAAAGCCATCTTGCTAACCTACCTGAGATGGAAGGTTTTTTCATAAGATATTTTAAGGTTGCATGGTCAGTATGAGCAAAGATTGGATATCTTGTAACACAATGACAAATTTTATTCAAAGCATAGACAACAACCAACAATTTTTTTCGGTGACTGTATAATTGAGCTCTGGTACATATAAACTCTTGTTGATATAGTAAATGGTATGTTCAAGGTTATTGGCTTTCTAACCTAAGACTGCTCCTATTGCATAATCAGAAGCATTAGTATGAATATAGAAAGGTAAAGAGCAATTAGGTCCTCTAAGCACTAGTGTTGTAGTAAGAAGGGACTTGAGCTACAAGAAAGATTCCTCATAGGCTGGTGTCCATGTGAACTCAGACTCTTTTGTAAGAAATGTATATAATGGACTGGCTATTTGACTGAAGTTTTTAATGAAATGCCTATAATAACTAGCATGTCCTAAAAAGGATCTAACATTTTTTTTCTTTGTAGGTGTAGGTAATGTAAGAATTACCTCAATTTTTATAGGGTCCACTTGTATTCCAGCTTTTGAGATGAAGTGTCCTATAAAAACTCCTTCTTGAATCATCATAAAACATTTTTCGCTATTCAGGGACAGATTATGCTCTTTACATCTAATCAAAAAAATTTCTAAGTTCACCATAGCTTCATCAAAAGTAACACCAAATGTGGTGAAATCGTCCATGTAAACTTCCATGCAATCATGTGAGATATCAACAAAAATGTTGATAACAACCCTTTGAAAAGTAGCTGGAGCATTACATAAACCAAAAGGTAACATAGAATAGGCATATGTTCCCCAAGAACATGTAAATTTGGTCTTTTTTTGATCCTCTAGAGCAATGTTGATCTTGTTATATCCACTATATCCATCAAGAAAAGAAAAGTCCTTTTTACCAGCTAAGGTATCTAGAACTTCATCAATGAATGGAAAAGGAAAATGATCTTTCTTTGTAGCATTGTTCAATTCTCTGTAGTCCACACATATTCTCTATTTACCTCCTTTTTTAGGGTCTGTTACCAAAGGATAAACCCATTTTTTGTCTGAGATTGGATAAATAAAACCAACATTCAACAGTTTCTACAACTCTATTTACAATTTCTCTCAAGGATGGGTTAATTCTTCTCTAAGGTTGGCAGAGTGGAAAAATTCCTTCATTGATATAGATTCTATGTGTATAGAGATTTGGGCTCAATCCTTTTATATCTCCATAATCCTAGGCAAAATATTTCTCATGTTTACAAAGGAGTTGAGTTATTAGGGATAATTGTGGCAATGAGAGTTTGTTGTTGACATGCAGGTTGTGACCAGGTGGGAGCTCCACCTTAGTTGTTAGTTATGTTAGGAATAGTCCCAAGAGATAACTAAGAGGGGGGGGTGAATCAGTTATCTACAAGATTTAATTCTTTATCCAATTAAGTATACTTGAACATAAAGCATAAACACAATGAAAGAACACATGAACACAACACCAATATTTTGGTTACGGGGAAACCCAAATAGGTAAAAACCTCGGTGGGACTTGATACCCACTAATATTTTGTACTAGTGTATAATGATCCTTGTTAGAAGATCCTTTACCCTATTAGGAGTAGATTTACAATATATTAAGTACAGTAGACCTAGTCAAGGGTCAGACCCTGTTAGGAGTCTTTTAATATTGTCCCTGTTAGGGGAGAGGACACACTATCCGAGAGCTCACTGCTCAAAGGGGCGAAGGCTACAACCTTCTAAATAATAGATACACACTATATATGGATCTTGGTGAATTGCACTTTGACCTTCTATCTAGATCAGTTCCAATGAATAGCATAAGTACTTTACTTGGTCACATAGACCTTCTTCTGATGGCCCAACACTTCGCACACTTTGCTCTGCTATGCTTAATCAACCATGAACCACACTCAAGCAATCACAAATGACTACCTATAAATATCTTTCCTCCAAATGATATAATCAAGTTGACCTATTAGACCCACCTTGAAATCATATTAGAGAAACCATAATAAACTCCAACAAACATTATGTCGGGTCTACTATGCACGCAACTTATTCTGGGACTTGTCTAATAAAATAAATGTAGACACATGCTACACAATGTCGGCTCTACCAAAACAACTAGAACTTTCTCTATAAGCTAAATTAATTTATGCGCTCTTAACAAAACATGAATAACACTTCTCCAAGCTTAACTCCAAGGGCGCATACCCTCAAGATAGGTGCAACTCAAGAATCAATAAAATCTCTGTCGGCTCTTCTGAACAAACACAGGAAACTGCTACTAGCGAATAGTGACTGCATAACTTCACTTGAGTTCATCACCAAACTATGTGTCCATAAGTAAAACATCAATAACATGTCTTTAACATATATGCAAGCATGCAAGGCTTCATGATAATTGTACGGACAACCATACATAGAACATTGTATGTTACTCTGTCAGGAACACTGCTGACACCAGTTGCTATATAACTGTCTGTACTAATAGTTAACCTCTGCGCCCATGATATCATGCTGATATCATGTCCATGATACATATATTGAAAGCTTACTGCATAAGACTTCCACACATGCTACTTTCCATATGTTGTCATCAATGAAAAACATACAGTCAGTACTAGCTTGCTGGCAAATCTCCAACAATCTCCCCCTTTGGCATTGATGGCAACATGTGGAATGAAAAACCACCACCAACCCAAATGAACATTTCTTTTATAACATTTTTCATTTCCTCTTCAAGAACTCCCCCAAAGATGAATCCTCCATTTGCTGCAATATTTTCTAATATTCTCCATTTCCTCAACTGTAATGATGTCATAATTGAATGTTGCTCCCCCTTAGTATATTACTCCTCTTTTTACTTTTGTTTTTCATGAGTCTATATATACTCCCCCTTTGACATCAATGGAAAAGGGTACCACTCATTTTAAGCACCACTACTACTCTTGAGGTAGAGTAGTCAACCTTCCACCAGTCCCAGAGGACTGATGCCTTTCTTTCTTTTTCTAAGCAGAATCAGGGAAGGGAATGACTCCCAACTTCTCCCTGAGATACTCAAAAGTATCCTTAGGCAAGGTTTTTGTGAATATATCCACCAACTGATCTTTAGTACTCACATAGTCCAACTTGACTTCTTTCTCTGCCACTTTCTCTCTTAGGAAGTGATACTTGATCTCAATGTGCTTTGTCTTTGCATGCATCACAGGGTTTTTTGACATATTGATAGTGTTGGTGTTATTACAGTGAATAACAATAGGATAATCAATCTTAATTCCAAAATCATTTATCATCTACTTGATCCAAACAATTTTAGAACAATTCAAGGCTACTGCAACATACTCCGCTTCTACTATTGACTAAGAAATACAATTTTGTTTCTTGCTTGTCCAAGTGACAAGTCTATCACCAAGAAACACTGCTCCACCTGAAGTACTCTTTCTGTCATCAACACATTCTACCCAATCTGCATCAGTGTACACATGAAGCTCAATACTTTCTGAATTAGGATACCATAGACCATAATCTATAGTGCCCTACAAGTATCTGAATATTCTCTTTACTACCATGAGGTGACTTTGTTTAGGCTATGCTGCAAATCTTCCAACTATACCAACTGCATTGGAAATATCAGGTCTAGTTTGAGTAAGATATATGAGTTTACCAATCATAGACTTATACAATGTTGTATCTACTCTTAGTGAGTCATCTTCTTTTGTAAGTTTGCATCCTGTGATCATAGGGGTTCCTATTGGCTTGCAATCATCCATCTTCAATTTCTTCAGTATCTCTTTCACATACTTTGATTGATTAATGAAAATCCCTTTTTCTATATGCTACACATTTAGTCCCAAAAAGTACTTGATATGACCAATCATACTCATCTCAAACTCATTATGCATTTCTTTGGCAAATTCAACACTGAGTTTGTCATTACCTCCAAAGATAATGTCATCAACAAATATAGCTACAAGTAGTAAACCTTCAGATCTCTCTCTAATGAATAGATTACAATCTGTTGCTCCTTTCTTGAATCTAATCTTTGTTAAGTATCCATCTAATCTCTCATACCATGCTCTAGGGGCTTGCTTAAGTCCATAGAGGGATTTCTTCAATCTACATACCATATCAGGTCTGTCTAATAAGGTGAATCCTTCAGGCTGCTCAATGTATACTTCTTCTTTCAAATCTCCATTCAAGAATGCTGACTTGACATCCATTTGATAAACTTTGAAGTTTTTAACTATAGCATAGGCTAGAAACAACTTAATAGCTTCTAATATTCTCACAGGTGCAAATGTGTTTGAATAATCAATGCCTTCTCTTTGCGCATAACCCTTACATACTAATCTTGCTTTATTTCTTACTACTATACCATCTTCATTCATCTTGTTTCTGAATATCCATTTTGTTCCAATCACATTATTATCACTAGATCTTGGGACCAATTCCCAAGTGTCATTCTTAATAATTTGATCAAGTTCTTCTTTCATAGCATCATGCCAATCTGAATCATTACAAGCATCTTCAACACTTAAAGGCTCAATATGAGATAGTAAACATATCGCTTCACTGTTGGTTGAGTTCTTTGCTTGTGAGCTTGTTAAGACTTTGCCGCTCTGATCTCCAATGATGTCTACCTTGGAATGATTTCTTGATGTAAACTTTGGAGCTTTAGTTGTTGCTGACTCATCAGCCTTAGGAGTTTCTTCCTCACTTGTCTCACGGTCATTGAAAAACACATCAATGATGTCAAACATTTCTTCAATAATTGTCTCACTAGAAGAGGGTATGGGTTCTTCT
This sequence comes from Chamaecyparis obtusa, assembly GCA_027943335.1. Taxonomy (NCBI): domain Eukaryota; kingdom Viridiplantae; phylum Streptophyta; class Pinopsida; order Cupressales; family Cupressaceae; genus Chamaecyparis; species Chamaecyparis obtusa. The sequence goes on along the minus strand of BSBK01001840.1, from coordinate 31,198 downwards.
TCAATCATGGGTGAGTAATCATGATATCTTTCTTGAACCATAAAATTTTCATCAATCTTAACATGAGCACTTTCAATTATCTTTTTCAATCTTAAATGGAAACATCTATAAGCTTTACTTTTAGTAGAGTAACCAAGGAAAATACCTTCATCACTTCTTGCATCAAACTTGCCTACTGCTTCATCTCTCTTGATGTAGCACTTTCTTCCAAAGATTTTGAAGTATTTTACTATGGGATCATTACCAAACCATAGCTCATAAGGTGTTTTGTCAGTGTCAGGCCTTAACTGAATTCTATTGATTGTGTAGACTATTGTATTGACCGCATCTCTCCAATAGGTGTGGGCAACTTTTCCTTATATCATAATGGTGTGTGTTGTATCAAGAATGATCCTATTCCTTCTCTTTGCAATTCCATTCTACTGAGGTGTTCTAGGTGCACTTAACTATCTCTTTATGCCATGTTCTTCACAGTACTCATAAAATCTGTCAGAGGTGAATTCTCCTCCTCTATCCAATCTCAAACATTTTATCTTTAATCTAGATTCATTCTCAACCTTAGTTTTGAATATTTTGAACTTATCAAATGCTTCTGACTTATCTTTCAAGAATGCAACCCACATCATCCTATTATAATCATCAAAAAATAAAATGAAATACCTTTCACCATAGTATGATCTTGTTTGATTTGGTCCACATAGGTCTATATGAATCAGATCCAACTTGTTCTTTGCTGAATTCTGCTTGCTCTTGAATGAATTTCTCACATGCTTCCCCATCACACATTCCCTGCATATAGTATCAATTGACTTTGCTATGCTAGGTAGATCTCTTACTACCTTAACATTACTTCTCTTTACTATGTTATCAAAATTGATATGACATAGTCTTTTATGCCATAACCAACTGTCATCAACTTTAGCAACAAAACAACTTGCTTCTGAATTGAGTTGAAAAACATTACCTCTTTTTTTTTTGCTTGATGCAATCATAACACCATCTTTGTTGTTAATGATGCATTTTTCATCTTTGAACTCCAACTGATAGCCTTTTCCAAGTAATTGTCCAACACTGAGAAGGTTATGTTTCAAACCATCAACATAAAGAACATCATCAGTACTGTTCTTTCCATCCAAAGTGATGGATCCTCTACCAACTATAGGTTTAGGAGTGTTATCTCCAAATCTAACCATACCACCATTGTATTTGTCCAGATGAACAAATCTACCTTTATCACCTATCATGTGATGTGAACAACCACTATCTATAATCCAATCTGTCCTTATATCTTCTTGGGAAATCAATGCTAGCTCTTGATTTACTTTCTCATCTTTAGGAACTAACTTACTATTCATTTTTTCTACAATAGCAATGAATCCAAATTATTCTTCACCTGATTCTTTATCTGAAACTCCATCTCTAGCAAAGTAACATTCCTTAGAGTACTTAGGCTTGTAATCCTTCTTGAACTTTCTAGCTCTAGTGGGACACTTAGATGCAAAGTGACCAATCTTATTACATGAAAAGCACTTAAATGGTAATTGACCTTCATATTTTCCTTTTCCTTTCTTTTCTCTTTTGGAAACCATAGCAATAAAATCATCTAGTTTTTTATCTTCATCATCATCATCAAAATTACCAGAAGTGTTTACAGATTTCTTACCATGAACTTCTGCTTTGAAAGTTGTTTCACTCTTTGGTTTTGTCTTCAATCTTGAAATCTCAAAAGCTAAGATCTTGATGATCAAGGTCTCTCTCTTGAAATTTGATGTAAGTTGCATGGTCTCATCAAGGATGTTGATCTTGCTTTCATATTCGGGAGTAAGAGTAGTCATCAACTTATCCATAATGTCCTCCTCTGAAATCTCTCCACCATTGTTCCTAATTCCAACAACTGCTTCATTAATCCTCTAATTGTAAGCTCTGATGTTTTCTTCAAGTAGCATCTCTAATACATTGTACCTTTTCTTCCATGTCTTTCTATGTGCATCCTTTGCTTGTTTGTCTCCTTCAAATGTGTCTTCTAGGTGCTTCCATATTTTATGGGTTGTATCTACCTTTTTTACTTTTGAAAATTCACCATCAGATAGGGCACTGATAAGGGCTTCTTTAGCAATAGCATTATGATGAAACAATTCCTTTTGTATGTCAGTAGCATCATCTTTTGCAAGGTCTTCTAAGGTAGGAATCTTGGCTACTTTGATGGTTACATTAAAAATTTCAAAAGCAATGCACTGCAAATGAGTTACCATCTTGTTCTTCCAATCAAGATAATTCTCTCCATCAAACTTAGGACTTTCTTTCCTGAAGTACGCCATCTGATCAACCTCAAGTTGTTAAACTTTCTCTCCGAGGCACTTGGCTCTTATACCAATTTTTAAGAATAGTCCCAAGAGATAACTGAGAGGGGGGGGGGGGGGTGAATCAGTTATCTACAAGATTTAATTCTTTATCCAATTAAGTATACTTAAACATAAAGCATAAACACAACGAAAGAACACATGAACACAACACCAATATTTTGGTTATGGGGAAACCCAAATAGGTAAAAACCCCGGTGGGACTTGATACCCACTAATATTCTGTACTAGTGTATAATGATCCTTGTTAGAAGATCATTTACCTTGTTAGGAGTAGCTTTACAATATATTAAGTATAGTAGACCTGGTCAAGGGTCAGACCCTATTAGGAGTCTTTTAAAATTGTCCCTATTAGGGGAGAGGACGCACTGTCTGAGAGCTCACTGCTCAAAGGGGCGAAGGCTACAACCTTCTAAATAATAGATACACACTATATCTAGATCTTGGTGAATTGTGCTTTGACCTACTATCTGGATCAGTTCCAATGAATAGCACAAGTACTTTACTTGGTCACATAGACCTTCTTCTAATGGCCCAACACTTCGCACACTTTGCTCTGCTATGCTTAATCAACCATGAACCACACTTAAGCAATCACAAATGACTACCTATAAATATCTTTCCTCCAAATGATATAATCAAGTTGACCTATTAGAACCACCTTGAAATCATATTAGAGAAACCATAATAAACTCCAACAAACATTTTGTCGGGTCTACTATGCATGCAACTCATTCTGGGACCTGTCTAATAAAATAAATGTAGACACATGCTACACACTGTCAGCTCTACCAAAACAACTGGAACTTTCTCTGTAAGTTGAATTAACTTATGTGCTCTTAACCAAACATCAATAACACTTCTCAAAGCTTAACTCCAAGGGTGCATACCCTCAAGATAGGCGCAACTCAAGAACCAATAAAATCTCTGTCGGCTCTTCTGAACAAACATAGGAAACTGCTACTAGCGAATAACAACTACATAACTTCACTTGCGTTCATCACCAGACTATGCATCCATAATTGAAACATCAATAACATGTCTTCAACATATATCCAAGTGCGCAAGGCTTCATGATAACTATACGAACAACCATACATGGAACACTATCTGTTACTCTATCAAGAACACTATTGACACCAGTTGCTATATAATTGTCTATACTAACAGTTAACCTCTGCGCCCATGATATCATGCTGATATCATGTCCATGCTACATATACTAAAAGCTTACTACATAAGACTTCCATGCATGCTACTTTCTATATGTTGTCATCAATGACAAACATACAGTCAGTAGTGGCCTGTTGGCAAATCTCCAACAAGTTCAAGTATTGATACTTTGGTTATAGGAGGTGTGGATATCTCATAGGGTAGTAATTGATGTATAATATTAGGTTCAATAGGTAGAACACAATCCTTATAGATAGAAAATTGCAAGATAGAACTTTCAGAGATATCTTTCACTGCAACATAGTCATTGGTAAGAATGATTTGACTCACATAATCATCTTCTTGAAGTTGCAGGAAATATTTTCTATGTAACATCATAAGTTGAGAAATAGAGTTAATTTCTTCCACCTCATCTCCCAAATCAAGTCAAATAGGAGTACTTAAATCTGGTTGAGATTGGGCAGGAGGATATAAAGCTAACTTCTTAATTGTTTGGCCATATGAAATGATCAATTACCTGAATGGAAACTTATATTGGCATCAATTGTGGCTAACGAAGGTTGTCTAAGGATAATTGGGTAACCAAGAAGAGTTACCTTAGGTGATAATATCATGAAGTCAGCATGATATTCCTAGGAATCCAATGTAACTACAATGTCTTCTATTATGCCATCTGGGGTGACTGTGGAACCATCTGCAAGATGTAAGATTATTGGAGTGGTTATCAATCCTTCTATACTTAGTCTATGTAATGTATCCTTATTCATAACATTAATAGTAGCACCCAAACCTATTAAAGCATTTTTCATAGATTGTCCATTAATTATAATATCAACAACTGGACTTCTAAGGTCAGAGTACTTTGGAATGACTATCTTTCCCAACATAATATCTACAAATTGACCAATAACATGTATTATTTGAGGATCCTTTTTCTTATGTCCTGACTTCTTAAGGCATGCTTCTTTAATAGATTTCCCATAGATGGGAACATCTTTGATAGCTTGAAAAAGTTGAATTTGAATATGCATGTTTTTCAACTGATCAAGAATATCAAATGGTGTCTCATCCTGAGGTACAGATAAATTAGCTCTAAGCCTATGAGGAAAAGGAGGATTAAATTAGGTGTGAACGTCATCTTGACTTGATGTATTAGTTGGTGGGACATTATTTGACAAAGTAGTTTCTTGAAGAGGTGTTGATGCTACAGGAAGGTCTAGAACTTCTGTAATAACATGAGGTTCTGGTGCGGGTAAAGTAGTGCCAGATCTTAAGTGAATATCAATTATTTCTAATGCATATGCAGGGTATTATTGGGCATATGTAGCATAAATAGGTTTTTTTTTTCCTCGTTATTAGTATTAGGATGTGGTTGAGAAGGTAATTGTGTTGGCCTTGGAGGAGGACTTGTGACTGCAGGAGGTTGCATGAGTGCAGGTTGAGACACTGGAGGTGGTAAGAATTGATAATCAAGATTTTGATTAGGCCATTATTGGGGTCCTTTCCACTAGTTATATGGTTTCCAATTCCCTTGTGGTGGATTCCATTAGTTTTGAGGTTGTGGCCATTGGGTTTGTTGTGAATTAAACCAATAGTTCTGCTAAGTATTAGGATAGGCATTATTCCAAGAAGGTTGGGAATACTGAGAAGGGTATTGAAAATTATGGTTCCATTGGTTACTATAAGTATTATAAGATTGCAAAGGATCTTGGGGGATACCTTGTCTCAAGGCCCATGGCCGATATTGAGTAACAAAGAATATTTGCTTGTCCTCTCCTTCTATTTGACTAAACTTAGTAGGAAGGTGTTGGGTCTCCAAATTTGCCTCTAGCTTGTACCGATAGTCCTTGTTTTGTTGTTGATAGTGAGGACAATATTCAACTAGCTTTGCCTCAACATATTTGTGCTTCTTCTTGGCCTGTATTATGTCCAAATGTGTAGTAACATCATTGATAATATCTTGTTTGAAATCTAACAACATATTAGAAATTTCCATTTTAGAGATACCAGAGCCATTCCCTTTTGCAAGTGTGGGTTAAAACCCTATGCCTTTCTTCACTGATGATCTTGAACAGTTAAGATATATTTTCTTAAGATCATCCCAGGAAGATTGAGAAATGTCTCCTCCATCCATAAGATCCAGTGCTTCAAGACAGTTGTCATTTACTCCCCTCAAGAAAATGAGTTTTTTGTGAATCCTCTTATAGCGCATGCTAAGGATTCTTTTACAGATTATACAAGAAGAGTGAAATATAGTCTTATAGTGTTTCATCTTCCTTTTGTGATATACAAAAGATGTTTCCCCCCCTTAAATCTCCCCCTTTACAATATTATTTACACTTCTACCAAAACAAAGTTTGCATCTCATCCCAAGTGGTTGTGGCATTAGCCCCTAATTTGATCCCATGAACAATCTTAAAGCGGACCCCTTTAATGTTGTTTGAAACAACTTGAGTTTATGAATATCAATGTTATAATCAAAGCTTTGACAAAGAATGTCAAACTTAAATAGAAAGGTGCCAGGGTCTTCAGTGATTAGACCATAGAACTTTGGAAGTGCAACAGTGGGTATATTCTTGAGATTAACATTGTTTATAAGACTAGGAAGAGGGAATGGAAAGGTAGGTTGTGTCATCACTACAGGTACTTGGGAGTGATGTTATGGTTGGGAAGTGACAATAGCCAGAGGATTATTAGGAATAAGTATACTTACGGTGGAATTATCAAGAAAACTGGCCAAAATTTTAACAAAAGGTCGAAGATCAGATGGCTCAAAGGGGTCTTCTAAAGATGAAGATGTTGAAGGAATTTAAGGACTTGGGTCAACAAAATTTTATTTAGCTTCTTCAGATTCTATGTTTAGATTATTGAGTTCTCTTGGAAGGAATATTCCATAGACATATCATCGTCTTCCCCTTTGATGCATGCAGGTAATTTGACAAACTTGTGAAACAAATTCAGAACTACAAACTACTATCTAGAAAACAAGAAACTATCTAAAATGACTCAATAAGTTTCTTAGCTTGACACCATCCCTGACAATGATGCCAAAAATGAACATCCCCATAGTAGGTAATAATAATCATGTCATGGCTTCTCCTAGGAATAGTATATTCAAACTAAGTATCATTTTCCCTATTATGAAGTGCATTTAAATTGTCAACCCAGGGACATATACTTGAAATGGGACATCACAGTTTGTGCAAAAAGTCTCTCATGGAGTCATTTTTCTTAAGCTGCAGGAAGGAAAATACATGAAAGAAACTTACACTATTGTTCCAGGAAAGTAAACACACACATCTACTAATGAAAATGGTATTGACAACTATAACTTCAATTCAAATATATTATGTCAACCCAAAGCATTCACAATGATTATTGTTGCAAGTGTTGCAGGAACATACACAATGTATAGTGTTATAGGAAAGAACAATAAACTCTACTTGAACAGTTCTTGTAAATGCTCAAACAACTTAATCTAATATACTCTAATCCACCTTACAAGTGGGCCCCCTTGGTTAGCTTCTCCTAGCTACCAACACATAATAGAACTCAAAATCACTTCTTCATTGTATTTTCATAAAACTAATTACATTATCATGAGACAACACATGGAATTGGAAAAGTAACTTTTCTTGAGACTATATCATAATACAACAATTTGACTAACTTTCTATCTAACCATCATCTCCTTTTATATAGAGGGTCGATGCTTATTTGAACATAAAAGAGAATTTATAACTAATTCGTGCCATAAAGAAAAGAAAGTAGAACAGTCCTTGATAGAATGACATAAAGGCCATATAACCACTTTAACAGAACATTTATCACAGAGAAAATATAGCGTAAGCATGTTCCTATATTTCCTGGAATGGTTCTTCCTTCAATTTATTAGGCGTGTCCTGCAGTACCATAATGACTTTCCATCATCATGATTGAGTCTTCCTCGCTCTTCATCAATGCATGTTGATCCATTCTTCAATCGTTCTTCTTTCCCTAGCAAGTTAGTAGCATATACATATCTTCAAGCATTTAACCATTCAACTAATCCAAATATTACAACACACATTCAAATAACTATATGAAATACTACAATATATGTATAATATGTAGCAAAGTATATAAACTATTATCTACCCATGGATTTTGTTGGATAGACTATAGTTATAACATGTTCATAAGTTCAAATACTGAAAAGGCATAACAAGTGTTTTAGAAATCTCTGAAACAGAGCATAAAAGTATCATAAAACAAAGACAAATTATTGACCCATCAATCATATTTAATTCTCCAAAAGATTCTCTTAGCTAAATCTAATCAGTCACCAAAAGGTGCGACAGTGGATGGTGTTGGTAAAATAATATCAAGAGGAGGTTCATGTTGGGATGAAGAAGGATTATAATAAGGTAAAGTAGTATTTTGAGGTATAAAATGAAGACCACACCTAGTGACTTATGTAGGAGGATCTATAGGAACCTTAATACCTTGTTCATTAGTGCCAAGACCTAATCTGTTGTAACCTTGTTGAGTAGTAATATCATATTCTACATTGTAATTAGCTTTTAATGGAGAGGATGAAGGAGATTTATATTGAGGTTTATGGAAATGTGTGGTATGAAGAGGGATTAGAGGAGAAATACTCTCTTTAGGGAGATTTGTATAACCATTCTTAATATCTTTAGGTGAAGAAGAAAAAGTTTTATCAAGATCTTGTCTACTTAATATTCTTGGTGAGAAATCCTCAAGAAAATGCTTAACATCAAGATTAGGAATAATGCTTTGATAAAAGGAAGATTTTTTAAGATTATTTAAAGAATTGCATAAGCTAGCCTCCCTAAGACTATCCATTGAGGTGGGTTGAGGAGAGGACCTAGGTCTTACTAAGATAGGATCATTAGAAGCTAGATCTCTATTAGCATGATCACTGGGGACTATAGGAGTAGGATTAGGAGGATCTACATTAATGTTATCTTTAGGTTCATTCACATATTCCATGCATTTTGTTAAAAAATGAATAATGAAATCACATGAAATATTGATAAAAGACTTGAAATATGCCTTATAAGAAAGAAAAATATTTGATGATCTCATAATTCCACATACAAGAATACCATAAAGGTATACAAACATCATGAAATGAAATAAATTATGATTTTCTCCACATGATTGATAAAGAGAAGTAAGAAGAAATGTAGCAACATAGGTCATCACACACCAATCTAACTTAGTACAATCCATGAATGTTAATGAAATTTAACAAGAACACAAAGGACATCTAACACCAAAATCAAAATGAAAATATTATGAGTTGGGTTCACCAAAAGTTATAGTGGGAAAAGGGAAGCAATGCAAAGAAATAGATCAAAACTACCTTTTGAGATTGCACATTCAGAAGGAAGATGTCCCAATAGGATAGGACGGTCCCCAAGTGCTAAGTGGGTCAATAATACTTTGCTAAATATGTAAAATTGAAATGGGAAATGATAATGAGATAATAAGTATTTATTAGGAAAGATCTATATGTAATTGGAACTAAAATAGGAGACATGTTGTTTCATATCTGAATATCGAATAAATAAAACCCTAAAAAATACTTGTAAATACAAATCTAAGACTTGAAGATTTTAACATGTTTCCCTGCCAAATATAAGATGGATTTGGAGGGTGCATTTTTACAAGTAGTGGCTACCGTTGCACCAAAAGATCAACCTGTTAATGCCTGATACAACCACTAGACTTATAGAAGACACATGAGGTGGTTAAGCCATGTCATGAATCCCGAGGGGAGCGCTAACCATTTTTTCAATAATCTCCCCCTCAATGTTACCCAAGGGGATTCAAACCTATGACCAAGCTCTGATACCACTTGTTACAAGTAGTGGTTGCCGTTGCACCAAAAGATAGACTTGTTAATGCCCGATACAACCACTAGACTTATAGAAGACACAAGAGGTGGTTAAGCCATGTCACAAATCCCGAGGGGAGCGTTGACCATTTTTTCAACATGCATATCACAAAAATCACTTTATAATAAGGTACACATCATGAAACATGTTTTGTACTCTAGGTTTTAGCCTCAAATTTTCAAGTGTTCTTTGATAGTTCTTGTTCTTTCCATATTTTTCTTGATAGCTCTGTGACTTTTTCCATCACACAAAAAAATAGGGAAGAAGGTTGGATAAGGGGGTTTTCCTTACTCAAATCCCTATTTGGGAATCAACCTTCAAATGAAATAAAATAAAGAAAATCATGTTGTTATGTAGCAGAGGTTAGATCTAGAAAATGAAGTATATCATACCTTGGAAACACAAATGCTTCTTTGAATGTGATCAAGTATGTTGATACAATAGCTTTGAATAAACATAAAAACCCAAAAGGAAATCATGAAAGATAAAACCTCATAGAATAGATGTTGAAATTCACCACACACACACACACACACAGAGATCTCCTTCCTTAATAGAAAACTAGAGAGACTTGAAGAGGTAGATGAATCTCCTTAATAGAAAAATCATTTTCTTTGCCTCCAATTGGGAAAGGAAGCTATATCTATGGCTTGAGAAACACCTTGAATGGTTGAGAAGAATGCTAGATCTTGAATTCTTGGACTTGATTTCTTGATAGAGCTCTTGAACTTGATTTGCCTCCTTGCACTTGATAGCTTGATGGCTTAATTGTTGGAATAATTTGATGATAATGAATGCACTTGATAATGATCATGGATTATGGATTTCCAAAATGAGGAGGGATAGATTTTTTATATACATCTCACATAATTTCAGGGATTAGAAATCAAGCAAGTCGACCATGGGACTACCAAAACCCTAACATACATCTTCAAGCCAAATTTGGGCCTAAACATGTGGGGACGGAATGCCAAAAATGTTCATTCCTAGGGTACAAAATGTGAAAACCATTTTGGACTTGGGAAATTTTTCCCGAATTTGGGCAGGGTGCCGAGAAAATAGGGTAGGTGCAAAATTTCCAGGTACAACTCATTCAAAGGTCATAATAGATCATAAAGGCCACAAATAGGGATAGAGATCCTAGGTGATTAAATGAATTATCTAATTGGGGGAAAAATAGAAGAGAACACTTAGAAATAAGGGCTAACCTTGATTTTTCAAAAGATGGAAAGGATATGGGACCCATATTTGAATTTAGCTATTCATTAAGTGTCATATGAGGCCCTACTATACACAAGGGGACCCATATTTGAAAACACACTAAGGTGGGTACAAAGTAGTCCTTAAACTATACACAAATTAGGTGCTTACAATTTAGGATGATATAGTTATGATGCATCATTTCATATTCATTGAACCAAAATTTAGTGAAAGTTGAACCAAAGTATTCATCTTACAAAAAATTAGTCTATGGTCAATTTTTTTCTTACCAAGTTATTTTCCTGTTATTTTTTTTTTAATAATAAAATATATGAATTGTGTCATTATTCTTAGACCTTCTAATAGATTTACCTTAGATATAGCTACAAATGTCAATTATATTTTTTTTCTTTTTCTTTTGTCTTATCACTGGCTTTTGAAATAGTCAAATATTGTTATTTGTGTATTATCGATGCCTAAGACAACCTTAACAATATTTGGATTTTGAAACACCTTTGTATTTTTACAATCATAACTTTATGTGGAATTTGATATTCAAATGATATCCTTGAGTAGCTCCCAAACTCTTGATCAATAACACATGTCAATGATTTTTGTGGCATATTTCCATTTCATATAATATTTTTGAATATACCCTAGAACTTCATTTACAAGACTTGTTTGTATCCAAAGATTAGAAGTTAGCATTACCCCTGCATCTTTAGCATAAATAAATACATATCAAGTAGACCATTTTTAACTCCTTTTGGTGCATTAACATTACCCACTTTTAATGCTAATGTAATAATGTGCTTTAAAATGAATATAATTATCTCATGTTTTGATTATACAAATTATTATTTGTAGTACAAAAATGAATAAATATCATCAAATTATTTGTTAATTGGTACTTTTTGTTAGAGTGTAGGGTTTACATAACCTAAACTTAGGCTTAAGTCATACTTAGTGGTTAGGTCTAACTTAACCTTGACATTAAAGGTTAAGTTCAATTTATCAAAGACACTTTTTGTCTCACCACGTGTGCACACATGAGGTTAGCCACTTAGACATCTCACCTAATTAGAGGGTATAGATATTTCTCCATCACCCCTACATGTGAATACATGTGTCATTCACATATGAGGGTTAGTCATAGTTAGTTTTCATTATCTCACCTCACACCCATCTTGTATATATTTGGGTGTTCTCAGTTTTTGTGTAATGTATATATTAGAGATCCATAGGATGCTCTTGACTCTTTCATTTCAAATTGCTTAATTAGATAGATCTAATGATTTTGATTTGAAATCATATTGAATTAATTCATTATGAAGGTTTGTAAATAATTCACACACACACACATTTCTATGATACTCTATAGGAAGCAAGGTATACCGATGTAACAACAAGAGACTAATTAAAATTGTTGAAAGTGCAAATGTAAGAGTTGATAACAACTTTTCAAAGGACTTTGGTATACAAGAATTATATGAATCTGATGAGTCCATGAGCAGAGAAGTAGAAGAGAAGAAAATGGAAGAAGATAATCAAAAACAAATTCAGGAAGCTCCAATGTCAGTATCAAAAACTTCAAAGTACGTATAGAGAAATCTCTCTAAAAATCAGATCATTGGAGATAAGAATAAAGGATTCATTACTAGAAGAAAGGTTGTTGAAAAACAAGTTCTATTGTGTTTACTTTCTGAGGCTGAACCTAAGACAATTGAATAATATTATTGTGACTAGAATTGGATGAAGGCAGTGAAATAATAATTGGATTGGATTGAGAAAAATCAAGCTTGGGAACTAGTTCCTAGACCAGAAGACAAAAATGTTATTGGAACAAAGTGGGTGTTCTAGAATAAATTTGATGATGATGGAACTGTTTGAGAAATAAGGCAAGTTTGGTCTACAAAGTGCATACTCAGATTGAGGGAATTAATTTTGAAGAAAATTTTGATATTATTGCCCAAATGGAAGCTATTAGGATATTCTTGGCATTTACAATATTTAAGGATTTCAAAGTCTATTAGATGGATGTGAAGTCAACATTTTTTAACAGACAACTAAAAGAATATTCTTAATTTAAATAATTGGAAGGTTTTAAGTTGTCAAATGATTTAGATATTGTCTACAAATTGAAGAAGACTATGTATGGGTTGAAGAAAGCTCCTAGAGCTTGGTATGGAAGACTGGATAAGTATTTAGTGGATCAAATTTTTTTAAAGGGTCTGCTGACAACAATCTTTATTTTAAATTTTTTTAAAAAGTTCTTAGTGGCTGTCTTTTATGTGGATGACTTAACATTTGGAGGAAACAATGATATGTCAAATAAATTTGCTAGTGAGATGTAGGATGAATTTGAAATGTCCATAATTGAGAGTTGAATTTATTTCATAGATTGCAAGTGAATCAAAATAGTGAAGGAATTTTTATCTCTCAGTCAAAATGTATCAAAGAAATGTTGGAAAAGTTTGGACTTGAAATTCTAAATCGAGGTGTACTCCTATGACTATTAGATGTAAGTTGACCAAAGAAGATAAATTCCCCAAGGTAGATGTAAGAAAGTACAAATCAATGATTGGAGGATTGTTATATCTTACTGCTACTAGATCAGATATCATGTATGTTATTTTTTTGGTAGCTAGATTCCAACAAGAACCAAGAGAATCACATATTGTTGCAGCAAAAAAGGGTCTCTCGATATTTGAAAGGAATAGAGGAATTTAGTTTGTGGTATCCTAAAGGACCATACTTTACCTTAACAACCTATACTGATGTAGATTAGGGAAGAAATGTTGATGACAAGAGGAAAACCAGTGGTGGAACATTTTTTCTTGGCTCCCAATTAGTTGCTTGGTTAAGTAAGAAGTAAGATTTTGTGTCATTGTCCACTGCAGAAGCTAAATATATTGCATCTGCTTCATTCTACACACAAGTAATCTGGATGAAAAAGACATTAAAGGATATTGGTGAGTTATTTGATGAACTAATCCCAATTATGTATGATAATACAAGTGCAATAAACATTTATAAGAATCTGGTATAATGCTTCAAAATAAAGCATATTTCTATCAAGTACCACTTTTTGAGGGAAAAGATATTGGATGATGAAGTGAAACTTGAATATATGCCTACACAAAAATAGGTTATAGATATCCTTACAAAGGATTTGTGCAAAGATACTTTGAATATCTACGACAGAAGTTGGGGGTTTTATCCCCTCCCATTTTGAACTAAGTACTTTAGGAAGCGACATTAGTCCAAGAAACCTATTATACATTCTTAGTTTGGACTAATGTATGGAGCTTCCTCTCAAGGGGAGGAGAATGTGTTGTTTCCCACCTTTTTCCTTGATATTAAAGAGAGAGAGAGAGAGAGAGAGAGAGAGAGAGAGAGAGAGAGTTTCATTGACTGATGTTGCCATCAATGATAAAGGGGGAGATTATTGAAGGGGGGAGCTTGTTTATATTGAAAATTTGTTGATGAAATTGTTGTTACAAAGTTTTTGATGATTCAGTATGGTTATCATTGATGGAGATATACTTCTTTGGTGGTTGACATGTTAAAGATGTGATTTTGAGAATCTGATGGTCTAAAGGCTAGTGCTCGGGAAGGTTGGTGCTTTGGGAAATATGTTCTAGTGAGGTATTTTGTGATGTTTGTGTCTGGTTGTGGTTGATGAACTACAACTAATTGAATATCTGAATAAACTGAAGAAACAATGATTAGAGATCACCAAGTACTAAATTGATATGTAAGATGATTAAATCAGCCAATATGTTGTCATTGATGTCAACTAGTCTTGAAAATACTTATCATGTTAGTTACAAACATCTGAACATCTATCGAAGCAAGAAAATATGAATAACTGAGATATCTACATGAGAAAAAGATGGATATGACAGATAAGGATAAGGAAAACATTGGGTAACTTATTGATGAGTCTATGGCTTTATATTGTTAACTTGATTATGTTGCATTAATCTATTATGAAGAAGAGAACTAAAATTGGACAAAACAATGTGGTCAGTAATTGAAGATTTATGTATACACCGAGCCAATGTAGTGTATACCGACTGATAGTATCAACCGAGCTAGTCTAACTAGTTATCACTGATGCAATTCTGTATTAACTGGTGATGGATGAAAACATTAAATGCTAAGACCAGCCAACTGAATTTGATGAGATGGATATTGTTATGATTTCAAGGTTAAGGATTAAGTTTTCTATGAGATCCACGACTAACATAATTCAGAGATGATCTAAAGGATGAGATTGAAACAAGTTAATGACACATTTTTTGAGGAAGGCTTAAGAGGCAAAATGGATGAAGGAGATTAAGCGAAAAAATCTAATGGCTGAAAAGAAAATGGTTTACTTGTCTATATAAGAGATATGGGTTTCATTTTTGAAACTATGCCAAAGGAAGAAGATTGCAGAGATATCATGTGAAGACTATTCATGCATGCCTGATCAAACTAGTTAGTGAAAGAACCAAATTGCAGAGTTAACCGAGCGTCAGAGAACTATTTACCGAGGGACAGTAAGTTGAATATTGAAGAAGTGAATTTTATTATTAATTAGAGGATTTGTATGGGCTTAGCATAGATCTAAATATCTGCAATTGATTTGTATTTGATTCAGATCATACTGTATCATTTTAACCATTGATTCAAAAAATCTCTTAACTGAGTGGACTTAACAGTCTTACATTCTGCCCTATGTCATTTTGAGAATGTACATTGTTATCTTATTGACCCCATAATGAATGCTATTAAAAAGTTAACTATTAGTGTTAAATCCTTTAACAAGGTCACACTTAATAGTGTGTATGTAACCTTTAACATGGTTGGCTCTTCACCGAGCTCACTTCAGAAGAGTGAATTATTTTGGGTTACCGGTCCCAGGTGGTTTTTCCCTTAACAGGGTTTCCACATTAAATCATTGTGTTATGTGTTATTTGTGATGATTGATTTGCTATCATACTTTACATATTGCATACTTGATTTGGTCAGTAATCATAGTTAGCTATTTAACTGGTAATTGTATGCACCCAAAAATGGTCGCCTAGACTTTGGGCCCCATTTATTTGATTTATCAACCCTGAATCATTTTTATCAATAATCAATATTTTCAACATTATCAATTTCTTGATCAAATCTTAATTTCGATCATATATTGAATTTTTATCCTATGGGCTAACCATTTATCCTAAGCCTTTATTTAATTAAAAGGAATTTCCTCCCCTTTTATTAAATAAAAAGCCCCACCTCTTCCTCTTATCCTAAGTTGCACAAATAAAACATTATTCCTATTTTATAAAAAGGAGAAAAGCACTTTTTGTCTCATATGGACACAAAAGTCAACTCCTATTTTCTCATTGGAGGATACTTGTGCACATGGATTGCTCCTCTTTCAAGCTCCACCGTTGATTGAGACTTTTGCCTCTTAATCTCCATGGTCCATTCCTTTGCATTTCTTATAAAAGGAGAGCTCTCTCCTTCATTTGTATCATCTCTTTCATGCTAATGTTATGCTGCAGGTTTTCTAGGTAATTTGGAGCTTTCTTTGAAGACACTTTTGCATCCAAGCTTTGAAGATCTTTGTTGCATTCCATCTAGTTCATATTTGCTTTCATAGTTACATGATAATGGCATATTAGCCTAGTTTCCTTTTACGCAATAGATTAGCTTCACATAGCTTAATTAGGGGAATTGTAATCCATTTCTATTTCCATTTCATAGCTTAGTTTGTACTTCCATTTTCATAGCATAGCTTGCACATTTGCATTCTCATTCTTAGCTTGCATTGCATTGCATTTCCATTTGATTCTTTGGGGATATTGGCACTCTTGCCCTTGTCCTCATTCAAATCTCTCATTGTATGGTTGACTAGCAAGGTCACAAGCTCAATAGCTCTAGCTGAGAGCAAATTCATAATCTTGCAACTCCATGCATAGAGAGCTATGGATCGATTTTTGAGGGCTCATTCTTGAGTTTCCTTGCATGTAAGGATCCATAGAAGTGCACAACTTTTGTGTGTACAGTAATCGGTAAAGTGAACAGACAGATTAATATCTTATGTTACCGAGCTGCATAATTTGTTGGAATTGTTTGATGAGGTACATCTTTGTATTTGGGACTATGGGATAACTAATCTAACTTATTCACCCCCCTCTCAGTTATTCTAACAATTGGTATCAGAGCATTGGTTGCTTGGAATAGAGTTTTAAGGACTTCAGTAGAAAGATTATAAGATGTATAAGAGGGAAGTGTCGAAGCTGAACAAGGATAACTTTACTATATGGAAAAGCTAGATGAGACTTCACATATTTGGAATAAGAGATTCTGCTATAACTTTACTTGACAGTGGCTACATACAACCGACTAGACCTTTAATTCTTGATCAGTTGAGAGATTGACATGAACACAACATTACTATGATAGAGATTGATGTTGCTCTATCTGAGGATGTCAAGACTTGCACTACTGCAAATCAAATGTGGGATAAAATTGCTCTAGTCTATGGTGGTGATGCAAATGTGAAGAGAGCTAGAGATGAAAGCTTGAGAGGCAGATTTGATGATATGAAAATGAAGGAAGGAGAAAACATTACACAGTACACAAACTAAATCAAAGAGGTAGTCAATGCTATCTAAGGAGTTGGTGGTGTCATTGATGAAGATATTGTGGTAAGTAAGATACTAAGAACCTTGTTGCATGCATATGCAATCAGAATATCTGTTATTCATGAAATGAGGTCTACACCTGGTAGCACTCTTACTCTTGATAGTCTGATTGGTAAGTTAACAACTTTTGAGCTGAACAATTTTGATAATAGTGTTGTACCATATGTTGAGTCTGCTTTTATGACTTCTCTAAAGATCGATAAATCTAGTAGTAGACATAATATAAGGAATGACAATGATAGTAATACTGAGGATGAGCTTGATGAACTTGAAGCTCTTATGGCTCAGAGACTGCCTAAAGGTAAAGGTAGATATAAGGGAAAGTTACCTTTAGCTTGTTTTAATTGTAAATAAGTTGGCCATATTGCTGCTAGATGTCCCAATAGGAAAGATGAAGATAAAGACAAAGACCGATCTGGTGATGGAAGCTATGAAAGAAGAAAGAACAAAGGTTACCAACACTATAATAGAAATAACCGAGATCACAAAGATAAGGGAAAAAAGGCATGTTATTTGGTTGGAGATGAGGACACTGACACTGATGATGACATTGAGGTAGTGTTTGTTGTAATGAAAGGTATGTAGAAACAACACTCATTTCTAAATTTAGTAAAAATGATACTTGGATCATTAATAGTGGATGTACACATCACATGACTGGTGATGAAGATAATTTTAATCATCTTGACCATTATAATGGAGGATCAGTGAAAATGGGTAATGATACACCTTGCATGGTTAAAGGAAAAGGATCTATTCTACTTAATGATAAAATTAGATGTGACAATGCATATTGGGTAAAAGGATTGAATTACAATTTGTTGAGTGTGACGCAACTCAATAACTTAGGTCACTGAGTGGCATTTGAAAGAAAGAAGGTAAAGATCTATGATGAAAATGGAAAGCTTGTCGAAACAGGAGGACAATCAAAAGGTAGCTTATTTTATCTTGACAATGCTGAGACTTCTTGTTTACTGGTGAAAAATGAAGATGCATGGTTATGGCATAAGAGGTTATGTCATATGAATTTTGATAACATGATTAAGATCAGTAAAAAGAGAAAAGTTAGAGGATTGCCTAGTCTAACCAAACCTGATCATGTTATGTGTCATCAATGTCAGAAAGGGAAGATGAAAAAATCTAGTTTTAAAAGTAAGGACTACTCATCTAAAGGTATTTTAGAGTTGGTCCACATTGAATTATGTGGTCCCATGAGAACACAAAGCTACTATGGAGATAGATACTTTATTTTGTTTGTTGATGACTATACTAGATTGATGACAATTATGGTCTTAAAAAAAAATCTAAGGCATTCAAACTATTTAAATGGTATAAGGCTAAAGTAGAAAAAGAAACTGGAAAAGAATTGAAATGCGTAAGGTCTGATAGAGGAGGTGAGTTTGTTTTTGGTGAATTCACTAACTTTTGTAATGAGCATGGTATAAAAAGACAGGTTTTTGCACCTAGAATACCACAATAGAATGGAATTGCTGAAATGAGAAACATATCTATTGTTGATCATGCTAGAACACTGATGATTGATAAAAATGTAGCACAAATGTACTAGAGAGAGGCAGTTAGCACAACAATATATGTCCTAAACTGACTTCAACTAAAGAAAGACACAAACAAGACACCTTATGAGTTATGGTTTGGATACACACCGAGTGTAAGTTATTTTAGAATTTTTGGTAGCAAGTGTTATATTTTGAAAGATGATAGGAATGGAAAGTTTGACTCTAAAGGTGATGAAGTAATATTCTTAGGATATTCTACTAAAATTAAAGCTTACAAATGTTTGAACAAAGTTACTAATAAGATGATAGAAAGTGCTAATGTAAAAGTTGATGAGTTTGCTGACAAGAATGATGTAGAAAACATGAAGGAGCCAAAAGACTATGGTAGGTTCACTTATGTTGAAGATCCAAAGTATCTACCGAAGTCGCAGGCTGAGTCTACCAAGCATTAGGAAAATGCTACTGACAATCAACAAATGGACAATGAGAATCAAGAAGAAGCCACCAAGCAAGAAATTGTACCTGAATAGAATGATGAGTGGAGGAGAGATCAAGTGCTAGCAAGATTTGTTAGAAGACATCATCCAGAGAACCAAATCATTAGAGACAAGCAAGCTGGTATGCTGACAAGAAGTAAGTTGAGACAAAACACATGCTTTGTTTGTGAGTTTGAACTGAAGAAGGTTAAGGATGCACTTGAAAATGAGGAATGGATAAATGCTATGAATAAGGAGATTGAACAAATTGAAAAGAATAAGACATGGACCTTAGTGCCTAGATCAAAAGATAAAAATGTTTTTGGTACTAAGTGTATTTTCAGGAATAAGCTGAATGAGAATGGAGAAGTTACAAGGAATAAGGCAATACTTGTTTGCAAGGGATATGCACAAGAAGAAGGTATTGATTATGGTGAAATCTTTGCACCTATTGCTAGATTGGAAGGAGTTCAAATATTGCTTGCCTATGCTGCACATAAGGGATTTAAGGTATATCAAATGGATGTGAAATCAACATTTCTAAATGGAATACTTGAGTAGGAGGTCTACATAGAACAACCTGGAGGGTTTGTTGATTCGAATCAGAGAGACATGGTATGTAGACAACACAAAGCTTTATATGGACTGAAACAAGCATCGAGGGCATGGTATGAAAGATTACATGCTTATCTTATGAGTATTGGCTTTGTGAGAACTAGTGAAAACAGTAATATGTATATGAGAGGAGATTCTGATGATAACATTTTGATTGCTACAATATTTATTGATGATATAATCTTTGGTGGACAAGATCAGATTTGCAAATCTTTTGCTGATGAAATGAGGAAAGAATTTGAGATGTCTATGTTTGGAGAGATTAAATTCTTTTTAGGTTTGTAGATTATACAACAGAAAGATGGGATTTTCATCACACAATCAAAATACATTAAATAAGTATTGAAAACTTTTGGCATGGAAGATGCTAAACTTGTGGGAACACCGATGGTTAATGGCTACAAATTAACAAAAGATGATGAATCTACCAAGGTAAATCAGACTCTGTACCAATCTATGATTGGTAAACTAATGCATGTTGTACACTGTAGGCCTGATATAGCACATGTAGTGGGGATTGTGGCAAGATTTTCTGCCAATCCTAAAGATTCACATATGGTTGATGTAAAGAGAATCTTGAGATACTTGAAGAAAACAAGGACTATGGATTATGGTATACATTGGAAGGAAAATTTGAACTGAAGGTTTACACCAATGTAAATTGGGCTGGAAACATAGATGACTGGAAGAGCACAACCGGTGGAGCATTCTTTTTAGGGGAAAGGCTTGTGACTTGGATCATCAAGAAACAAGCATGCATTTCTCAGTCCACTATTGAAGCAGAGTATGTTGTTGTTGATGCAAATTGTTCAAATATAGCATAGATCAGACAAGTGTTGGAAGGAATAAATGAGGTAATCACTGACCCAGTGATTATATATTGTGAAAACACTAGTGCTATAAACATTTCAAAGAATCATGTGATGCATTCGAAGACAAAGCATATATCTATTAAGTATCACTACTTAAGAGAACAAGTTCAAGAGAAGCAAGTACAACTAGAATTTGTAATATCTAAGGAACAACTTGCTGACATATTTACTAAACCATTACTGAAGGATACATTTGAATACTTTATAAATAGACTCGGGGTCTATCCCTTGTCTACCGGTCACTGAGGTGATCAGGAGGTTACATCAACCTACACTTATCAGAAGATCATTCATTTTGATGCACATAGTTCACACTTTGGATTATGTCTAAGGTTGTGAAAGATTGTAGAATTTGGAACATAATTTTGTTTATATGTACACTGAAGGTACATGATATGAACTGAACAACAAAAATACTTGGTTGTTGTAGAGCTATTTGTATGTTTTCTTTGGCATTGTTGTCAAAGGGAGAGAAAATGATATGAAAAAAAAGAGAGAAAATGAATATGGAAAATCAATTACCGAGAACACAAAGAAATGAAGAGACACAAAAGGAATCAGAGAGTTGAAAAGATCAAATCCGCAAACTCTTCTGCATGTGTAATGGTGTTATGTTTTGTAGTGATTAATCATATTAAATTTGAGCTTACCGAGCTACAACATTTTCTTACATAGTTTTAGAATAAATATTTGGTATGTGCATGGCATAATTTCATATTGCTTGTGTTGCCATCAATGCCAAAGGGAGACATTGATGAACTACAACTAATTGAATATCTGAATAAATTGAAGAAACAATGATTAGAGATCACTGAGTATTGAATTGATATGTAAGATGATTCAATCAGTCAATATGTTGTCATTGATGTCAACTAGTCTTGACAGTACTTATCATGTTAGTTACAAACATCTGAACATCTATTGGAGCAAGAAAAGATGAAGAATTGAGATATCTACATGAGAAAAAGATGGATATGACAGATAAGGATAAGGAAAACATTGGGTAACTTATTGATGAGTCTATGGCTTTATATTTTTGACTTGATTATGTTGCATTAATCTATTATGAAGAAGAGAACTAAAATTGGACAAGATAATGTGGTCGGTAATTGAAGATTTATGTATACACCGAGCCAATGCAGTGTATACCAACTGATAGTATCAACCAAGCTAGTCTAACTAGTTATCACCGACACAATTCTATATTAACCGACGATGGATGAAAATATTAAATGCTAAGATCAGCCAACCAAATTTGATGAGTTGGATATTGTTATGATTTTGAGGTTAAGGATTAAGTTTGTTATGAGATCCACAACTAACATAATTCAGAGAAGATCTATAGGATGAGATTGAAACAAGTTAATGACACATCTGTCGAGGAAGGTTTAAGAGGCAAAATGGATGAAGGAGATTAAGCAGCAAAATCTAATGGCTGAAAAGAAAATGATTTACTTGTCTATATAAGAGATATGAGTTTCATTGTTGAAAATATGTTGGAGGAAGAAGACTACAAAGATATCATGTGAAGACTATTCATGCATGCCTGATCAAACTAGTTAGTGAAAGAACTGAACTGCAGAGTTAACCGAGCGTCAGAGAACTATTTACCGAGGGATGGTAAGTTGAATATTGAAGAAGTGAATTTGATTATTGATAAGAGGATTTGTATGTGCTTAGCATATATCTAAATATCTACAATTGAGTTGTATTTGAGTCAAATCATACTATATCAGTTTAACCATTGATTCAGAAAATCTCTTAACTGAGTGGACTCAACAGTCTTATATTATGCCCTATGTCATTCTGAGAATGTACATTGTTATCTTATTGACCCCATAGTGAATGCTGGTCAAAATTTAACTATTAGTGTTAAATCCTCTAACAAGGTCACACTTGACAATGTGTTTGTAACCTTTAACAGGGTTGGCTCTTCACCTAGCTCACTTTAGAAGAGTGAATTATTTTGGGTTACTGGTCCTTGATGGTTTTTCCCTTAACAAGGTTTCCATGTTAAATCATTGTGTTATGTGTTATTTGTGATGATTTTTTTTCTATCATACTTTACATATTGTATACTTGATTTGGCCGGTAATCACAATTAGCTATTTAACTGGTAATTGATAAAGTGAACAGACAAATTAATATCTTATGTTACCGAGCTGCATAATTTATTGGAATTGTTTGATAAGGTACATCTTTGTATTTGGGACTGTAGGATAAATGATCTAACTAATTCACCCCCCTCTTAGTTATTCTAACAGTGGTTTGGAATTCTCTAATGTCATAGATATGGTATTACTAGTTTGGTTTTGTATCACGCATTGCTTTATCTTTTGATATTATATTTTTGGGTTGTGTTCACATGGTCTAGGGGTGTAGTTTCTAACTATGCTATTTATTCTTAGGCTCTAGTAATCATGACATTTGAATAATGTGTGGTTTGTTCGAGGCAGTGTGTGTGGTTTTGTCCACTTTTTATTCCTCCCTATTGTGGGAATGCTTAGTTTGGACCAATTTCAAACTATGTTTTGATGGTTGACTATGTGATTTCATATTTTAAAGATCAATATAAATAAGAGGATTACTGTGATGTAAATGCGAGGAAGTTGTCTAAAAAGAAGATCCCTTAGATGTTGTGTGAGAATATGTGAAAGTGTGAAGTTGGGTTGTGAATAGAGTGTGTATGTTGTTGTTGTTAGACACTAGAGGTTGTGAGCAATGGCTTCTTTTGGAAATTATACTATAATGGTGGATTTCCTTTTTCATTCTTCTCTGGGTGGTGATCCCTTTTGGGTAGTGAGCCCACTTGCAGTGAGTATTTTTGCAATGAGCCATATTTTGTAAAAATTGCCTTAACTAGTGTTCTTATTCATGAGAATTAGCTTCTCTATGGTTTTTCCCATCTTGGGTTTTCCACATAAAATCTAGTGTTCATTATGTATGACTCATGTGTGTGATTATTGGCACTTACATATGATTTGGTTAAGTGATTAAGGAATTAAATAGTTGGATATGGATCTATGAAATTGATAAATTTTTTAATTTACAATTGATTCAACCCCCCCTCTTGTAGTTGTTCAAGGTATTCAACAATATTTGGAGATAAATCGTCAAGAAAATGTTTAGCATCAAGATTATTGAAAATACTTTTGTATCATCAAAAAATGGAAGCACTTATATTTAGGAATGGTTTAGCCCTCTGAGTAAGTGGTCTAGGGTCATGTCAAATGCCTTGAATGGGACTTTGATTGGGATCTGGCTTTTTCCCCCTATTTTGCTTCTCTCTCCACCTATTTCTAGCATGTTTTTGGCACCTGGTCCTTAGAAACTGAGATTCTTGACCTCAGGGTCAAGGTCGACCTTGAACCTGACCTAGGTCAAGGTCAACCTTGACCTTGACCTAGTTTAGAGTTGACCTCAACCTTGACCCTGGGTCCAAATTTCAAGTTCCATGGGTTTCGGGATGTTGAGCTTCGGAAGGTTTATTTTCCCGCTTTCGGGTTGGCTGTTCCAGATTTTAGAATGATAAAATCTTAAATTATATTTAATCTAGGTCCATTTCTAGGGGTTAAGGTTTAAATGGGAATTTAATTCTCCTATGTCAGCCTCTCTAGAAGTTTGTTCCCTAGACTAGTATAAAAGGAAGCCTTCCTTTCTTATTTCAATCCATCTTGATCTCAAGTAAGCTCTCCATCATCCATTATCAAGCATCTTTGGCCATCTTTTATCTTCAATCCCTCAAGAGCAATCCTTTGTCATCTATCACCTTAAGAAAGCAAGCAAGAAGGAGAAGGAAAGAATTCAAGCATTCATTCATCCTCAAGCATTCAATTCATCAAGGAGATCCATTGATAGCCATTGAAGGATTCAATCTCTTTGGAGCCCTCTTGTTGAAGATTCCTCCATCCATTTCCATTCAAGCTTCTTCCTATTCCAAGACCCATTCAAGCTTGGTGTTGAAGATCTAGTGTAATTGATTTGAGACATCCTACATACAATTCGACATCCATTTGGAGCATCCATACTTGTGGATTCAAGGATTCGAATCCTCCGCAAGGATTTCAACATAAGCAAGGTGAATAGTTCCATTTACTTTATTTATTTATTGTAATTTCAATTACATTTTAAGGTTGATTCCAAACTAGGGTTTGACCAAGGCAAACCCCTCATCCAAACAACAAAACCCTTTTTCTTGCAGGTACAGGTGTGGGACAGCGAATTGCAGAGTGGATCTGAGTACCCTTTTCGACAAACTTCTAGGATCCACGAATAGAATTTCCATTGGAACAGTGCAGGTCAAGGTCAACTTTTTGGGGTAAGATTGTGCCCTGGGGTAAGATCTTACCCCTGTTTTGGGTCAAGGTTGACCTTTCTCAGAAAGACATAAGGTTTATGGGTTTTCTCTATTTTTGTATTTCCAGGCCATATCTGGTTGTAGAATTTCCCGAAATTGAACACAGACACCGGAAAATAGTATTTTCCAGATTGGTCATATTTTGAGGTTAGTACTTATCATCAATTCAATTAAGATTCCTATACATACTTTCTATAATGGAATATAGGTTTTTCTCCTTTCTTCATATTCTTTATCAATTGATTCATTTGTGCATTAACCATTTCCTTTTGGTTGATCAATTTGGATCTTTCTGTTGGGAATTTGAGGTTAAGAAGAAGATCCTACTTTTCCCATGCACTATATCCCAACCATATTTTATATCCATTACATCATCATCATTTCTTTATATTACATTTTGTATATTCCATTTGTATATTTTACAACTTTAATAAAAGAGGAATGTTTAAGATCATCTAAAGAAATGCATAAACTAGCTTCCTTAAGTTTATCCATCAAGGTGGGTTTAGGAGGAGAGGATCTAAGATTCATCAATGTAAGATTGTTAGGAGTAGGATACCTATCATCGTTACTAAAGAACACCCTAGGGTTAAGGTTGTTTATACCATTGTCATATTTAGGTTCATCATTTTCAATAAATACCCTTATATAATTAATAGATTCCATGCACTTTAATATAAATTTTAGGAGAAAATCACATGAAATATGGATAAAAGTCTTGAAAAATGCTTTGTAAAGAGGAAGAATATTGGAAATTTTCATGATGTCATATGCAAGAATACCATGAATGAAAGAAAATAACATGAAATGCAATAAAATATTATCTACTTTATGTGATTGGTAAATAAAGTAAGAAGGAATGTAATAATATGCGACATCACAAACCAATCTAATTTCATAAACTCCATGAAGAAGATGAAAGATACTCAAATTAGAAAATTAAATCAAGACACTAAATCAAAATGGAAATGTTATGTGTGGGGTTCACCAAAATTGTACAATAAGAAAATAAAGGATCAAGGGTCAAAGGGGATGATCGTATTTCATATTGCACATTAGGAAGGAAGATAACCAAATAGGCTTGATGGGGCTCAAGCACTGAATGGGTATTGTGATCCTTCACTAATAAGGAAAGATGAAAAATATTATAGTTGATGGGGGGATTTAAGATCTGGGATGAAATGAGGGAAAAAAATGACCTTCTGTGTGTGCAAATTGACAAAAACTTGACAAACCAATATGGATGCCAAAAATAAAAACTAAAAACTACAAGTAACCTATAATTTTAATTTGATGTTGTTTTGAGAGGACTAGGGAAACTTCATTGACTTATTTCCAGGACTACGTCCACTAGGTCAACCTGTTACCTGCACTTTTGATTGTTTTGATATGAAAATTGTCTAAGAGGTCCTAAACTTACCAAATATGGTTTGGTGCAAGCTCCACCCATTCCTACTTATAGAAAATAAATAAATAATTATATAGAGAGGGGATTTCCTTAGTAAAACCCTGGTTCAGAATTAACCTTGAAATGATATGAAATAAAGGAAAGCATGCTAACATGGAAAAATGGCTAGATCTAAAATGTGAAGTGTATTATACATTAGCAATGCAAATGTTTATTTGAATGTGATTAAGAGTGTTGATGCAATATCTTGAATCCACACAAAAACCTAAAAGGAAAATGAAAGACATGCCTAATATATTGATTTTTGTAGTTTGCTACAATGCTTGATGCAAAGAGAGAAGAATGATTTGAGGGGTTGAAGACTTGAATATTTGGATGCTTGGATGCTTGAATGTATGTGGATGGATGCTTCTGTTATGATCTTCTTCCTTAATGGTGGAATAATATTCTTTGCCTTCAATGAGGGAAAGAAGCTTAAAATTGGAATGCTTGAGATCTGCTTTATAAAGCTTGAGATTCAAATTTGTAGGAGAGATCTTGAATACTTATGATGTGACGTCCAAACAAGGAGAAGTATGTTGCTTATATACCCCTCACAAGCATTTTAGAGCTCAAAAATTCAAGAGAGCCAATAAGAATCTAGATTTACCAACCTCCAATTCAAATTTATGAGGGTTTATGGGGGGAATGGGCCTATCAGGTCGATCTATTCCCCCAACCCCCCCACCAAAAAAAAAAACCAATGAAATTTAAATTGGGGATCCCAATTGAACTAGGGATGCTAGAATGAAAAGAAAAATCAGGGTTGGAATACCAAAAATCAATGTGGGAGCCCATACATGCTAAAATTGGGCCTAATTAAGCATCTAATTATAGATGCTCTGAATTTAAGATAATACAATAGCTCATCCAAATTTCAGTTGCTCCACTTTTAGGTTTAAAGTATTCTTTGAATCCTCAGGCTCCCGCAAAAAGAAGGGAAATTATTAAGTCAGAATAACATATAAACCTATATATTATCAAAGCACATAAAAATTTTTATTAAAAAATAATTTTTTTGTACTACTACTAAACAATTTTTCCATAACTACCAAACTTAAATTTCTTACGATATTGGTACTCGTGACTTTGAAACCCATAATGGCTATAGAAAACATGTAAAATCTAAATAAATTTAATTTAATCACTACAAAATATTTTGACTAGATAACAATACCAATAAAAACCTATTTGTAAGTCTTCACAAGTGTCAAGTTTACGATGCCATTCTTGCAAATCCTAAAAATAAAAAAGGCATGCAAGAATTAAAATAAATATCAATTGGAAACATGTATGAGAGGATAAGAAATGTGGTACCTTTTTCAAGTTATGAATTCAACCAAGATAATCTCCCTTGAATCATCATTGATATTTAGAGAACATGATTTAAAAGTTTAGCATCTCCTATGTGAGTTTTGTTACAAGTAGTGGTTGTCGTTGCACCAAAAGATCGACATGTTAATGTCTGATACAACCACTAGACTTGTAGAAGACACAAGAGGCAGTTAAGCCATGTCAAAAATCTCAAGGGGAGCACTGACCATTATGCCAATAATCTCCCCCTCAGTGTTATCTGAGGGGATTCGAACCTGTGACCAAGCTCTGATACCACTTGTTACAAGTAATGGTTGTCGTTGCACCAAAAGATTGACCTGTTAATGCCTGATACAACCACTAGACTTATAAAAGACACATGAGGCAGTTAAGCCATGTCATGAATCTTGAGGGGAGAGATGACCATTATGCCAACAAGTTTTACATCCAACACCTTACTAGGCATTTCAAATAAAAGAGAGGAGGAAAAAAAACTAGTTTGTAGGCTTCTAGGAGAAGCAAGATATGCTCAGAATCATGGAATGGTAGAGCACCTCATTTTCCAAGCATATTAATATGAAGGTGCCTCATCCTCCTATACATTTTTTTGTGAAAATTTTCAACTAAAATCCCTAATGATATTGGAAAATAAAATAATGTGCAAGTTAGTTTTTTGTGTGCCTAGATATACCGGTTGAAGTTGTTCCTATGATAAGCTTCTTAACGTCCTTCTTTGAAACCACTTCAACAATTCCTCTGGAAACATCATCCTTCTCCATAGACAAAGGCTCTACTGTGACTTGTGCCAAAGTGTATCATTGCTCTAATTATTTTTAGAAAAGTAGGGTTTATGTAGTGCATAGATCATTCATGGGGATTCTAACTATAATTGAGTCATAAAGTATACTTAAAGTTAAAAATTATTCAATTAAAACATCATATATCTCTAATTATTTAACAAAGTAGGGTGGAAACATACCTGGGCTCTTGTGCAAATATCCAAATATTTTTGCATGTGACTACTGAGCTCCTTTTTTTTCCTTGAGGTAGGTGACCACGACATCTCCCTTATCTAGTTTGCAAGAATTCCATCAACTACAATCCCATAAACATCCAATTTATAAAAGGAAGAAAAAAAAAGAAATTTATAAACTAGGTAGTCAATGAATGATTGAAGTGCTTACATAGTGTTGGTATGCAATTAAGTGGAAGATCGACATGAAGAGTTATTATTAGGGTTTCTTCTTTATTTATTTTTATCAATAATAGGCCTAGTCCTAAAGTTTTTTTATTGATTAATAAATAAGATTACTTAAGTATCTTCGTTCACTGCGGGCATTGGTAGGAAAGAACGAAGAAGAAAAACCTCTAGTCTTGCCCGGGACCGAAGTCCATAATGCAAAAAAGTACAAATGAATGTTATGAGGGCATACCCTCATTTACAGAGCTATGACATTTATTATATGAGAACCTCAATTGGTTGTTCCCATATTGCAAGTGCTTTTGTTTAGTTACATTTAAATGATCCTTAACAATAATTGGCTTGATATGATTTTATTCTTTCATTTTGAGATGAATGTTTATGAAATCTACATATTTCATCCTTAATGAGCAAGATCACTACATAATAGCATCATGGCTGCCTTTGGCACAACCTACAAGCTTCAATTCTCAAAATTGGCAAAGATCCTTGTTAGAATCGTAGAACAAAATCTATAAATATGCATATTAGTATTTTGTTATTTTGATAAAGGTGTAATAGATCAATATTATTAGTTACCTTCATATGCATATAAAATTGATACTATAATTTCAAAAATATAAGTAATAAGTAACCAACCATTCTTTGGTAAAAGTACGAAGTGAAGTGAGAAGACCTTTTTTCTTACATCCAATGGTGTAAAGGTAGGATCTGGATAAGGATTCAGATTAACTATAAGATTTATATGTCAATTGGACCCTTGTTATCGATATTTTAAATAATCAACCCCTACAATCATTGTAACCTTAATGATCTCATATCTTCGTATCATCATGTATTATCTGAACTTTGTTGTGTGTGATGATTTCAAAATTAGATATTATCAAGGCTATAATGATAAAAGGGGGGATGGATTCAATCCTCCCTAAAATAGTTGTTACCTAATTATTTGTTTTCAATACTTGGATCTCATCATTAGTTTGTGGGGTTATTGCCATATTTTACATATCATAATTGATTTTAGTAGTTTTTATTTCTTCCATAGATATATTGAAATTTGAATACTATAAGTACTTAAATGTGGTGTGTTGTGTGTGTGTGTGTGTGTCTAATTATATATATATATATATATATATATATATATATATATATATATATATATATATATATATATATATATATATATATATATATATATATATATATATATATATATATATATATATATATATATATATATATATATATATACGAGACAAAGCAATAAATCTCCAACGAATTATATTTCTTGTTGCTACTGTTAGAAGATATGTCAAACTAACTGAGTCCTTCATCACCAATGGTTAGTGAGTCATATCCAAGAGCCAATGTAACCCATAACAACCTTGACAACATGGTCTAAAGTATTATAGAATATTGTAATCCATGTTTTAAAATTTTAAGTAAACAAAATTACCAAGTGATTCTCCTTTATGTTCTGCAAGCAACTTTGTTAGCCATCAAATACAAATTAACATGTTATAATTCATAAAGTTGTCTACTATGATTCCACCAAAGATAAATGTAGTGTTTTTAGCTTGAGTAATGAATCTCTTTTCCTTCCTAGGTAACGATACCTGAGCCTTATATGTAATATTTCCATTCAAGAGTAAGAGTCTACAACATAAGCATGTAAATATTGAAACCAACATAGTTTGATGTTTGATAAAAATGGGCAAAGAATATATATATACTCACACACACTCACACACACACACAGATATATATATAATATATATATATATATATATATATATATATATATATATATATATATATATATATATATTATATATATATATATATATATATATATATCTGTGTGTGTGTGTACGTATATATACATACATACATATATGTATATATATATATATATATATGTATGTATGTTATGTATATATATAGATATACATATATACTATATATATATACATATATACATATATATATATATATACATATATACATATATATATACATATATATATATATATATACATATATATATATATATATCATATATTATATA